>JAQZBX010003770.1:51739-63724 GCA_029593785.1 Cabassous unicinctus
GAAAAAAAAAAAAAAACAACTCTGTCAAAATGAAGCTATAAAAGATTGAAAAATACTTATATCATGCACCAAATGTTAGGTAATGCAAATGTAAAATCCAGAAGGCCAACTTGAGCTTCTTGCCAGATACACATAAACTTTTAGAACATTCTCACATTTTTATATTAATACAAGGAATTAGGATGAAGGGAGTATAGGCTCTTCCTCTTTATGTTAGTGCTTTAAAATTTGCAGTAGAGTTAATTAAAATAGTTTTAACAGTATGACAGGAAAATAAACTCAACTAAAGATGAAGTCACTTGGATTTTACTTAATTCATTCCTCTAATGGTCTCTGAAGTGCTGGATCAAGGAAATAAAGTATCGAGAATTGAAACGAGAGCATACGTAGGCGTTTCACTGTCTGGTTTATGATTTCTAACATTTGCGTCATATTGTGTAGTATTTTGAGTACTTTCACAATCATTACCTGTGTTCATTCTAACAACGATCCTGAAAGGAAGACTAAAACCTGACTTGGCTCTCCAAGTCTCACTTCTCTGTCTACCCTGAGATATTTGCTTCATTGTATCTGCTTAACTGGTACCTTGCATTAATTCTGATTGCATAATAAACTTTACAATAGAGAAAAAGTTACAATACATTGTCACAAAATATGAAATTCCAAGCTCTCCTATATTTAGCACAAGGCTTAGTAGAGTGCAGTGATATGAAATGCACAAGGGAGCAGGTTACTGCAAAGCAACCCCACTTGAAAGAATGTAGGGATCGATCCCAGGCTTATGAAATTGTTCGTGTCAAGCGTCCCTGGATGTATTTTATTGCTTTTATTAGTCTGACTATATAATACAAGGACATATACTTCTTTGCTTTTAATTTTCAAAGCCTTCTTAGTATAGAAACCCCTGCCACTCCACTCCTCTCCTCTTTGACTACATTCCCAAAGAGAGGCGAACTTTCTAAATACTCACATTTCAAAGACTCACTTTCTTTGGGAAACTATAAAGCAACCCTCTCTGTGATCCATAGAAGTGGTTTAACTCAGGGGTTCACAAAGGTATCAGTAGCCAGCAGAAATGCTCTTCTACCTGAGTGTTTGAAAACCATTGTTTGAAATCCTATTGAAATCTTTGTACAAGGGATTTAAAATAATTTCTAGATTAGAAAAATGGAAAGCTCGGCAGTTTCATCACACTGCTGTTTCCAGTGGGCTGTATAATTGCTTAGCTCCTGGTCAGCTTTGGTGATCTTATTAAGTGAAGGAATTTTTTTTTCTAAATCTAGTTTCTAATGCTTAATACTCTGATATATTGTAGATATGATCATTAACACATTGGATTTCATCTGTATTAAAAAATGTAAAAGAATATTGGAGTTCCCAGTCTTTTCAGGCCAGTAGGCTGATAAAAATGTATGTTTTCTCTAGTTTATTTAAAAGAACAGTAGATAAGAACTTTGGGGTCTTTGTTATCTGTTGGACAGCAGAGTTCATTGATTAGCTCCTTAATTGCCATTGATTCTCTGCATGCCCACATAATTGTCAAGAGAAGTCTGAGTAACATGTGTTACCAGTTGAGTGATTAATTAACTCTTCTCAGGGTCCCTAAGTTGGAACAGCAACCTGACTTATGCTGTGGATTTAAATACAGTTAAGTTGCTCTAAGCATGTTTGTTCTCTTATATCACCAGCTGTGGATTTTTTTTTCCGTTTTCATTATAATTCTAAAGAAACAATAATTCTTAGGTAAATGAATTTACTTATAATGCCATTGAAATTGAGCCAATGGAATAGATTCCAAACTAGTTGGAAAACAGCATATGACTAATTTTGTATACTTTCTTGAGTGACTGAAGACATTTTTGAAAATAAGTATTTATTTCTTTGAAATAACAAATTCCATATATTTATGTCTCTTATGCTTAAACATAAAATGTAAGTATAAATAGTATGTTATATGATATAAATGCAAAGTATATTCAATAGAGGATATGTGATTTAAATATTTAAATAATGTTCCTGAGGGAAAAAAAAATCAACAATATGTTTCAGTTTATTCATGGTGGTCTAATAAATGAGACCAAGAACTCTCCCTTCCATGTCTTTTCCTTGAGGGACGGTGTATTAACATGATCTTGGAAAACCAGAAATTTTGCTCTGCTATTTACAAGTTCTATGTTTTTTGGATGAATTCCCTAACTTCCCGGTGTTTCATTGTCTTTATCAATAAAACAGGGGAAACTATGCACAGTGTTTAAAAGGGTTAACTTCCATGGAAGGCTCTGTTGTGTTGTTGACTTGGTAGAGTATCTGAAAATACCTATAAAGTAGCTTAAAGACAGCCGAATAGTTTGGCTAGGGCAGCTACCTTCTGGTTATCGCTACAGATAATGGCCAAGAACAGAATTTGCCCACGACCTTTCAGAAATGTAACTTGCCAGCTTGTAAGGATATTTACATTGGGCTAAAAGATAAGGCTTTATAGTGCAGGCTGATTTTGAGAATTCTTTCTTATTCTGAAATGTTCAGTAGCTATGACTGCAGCATTTGGGAAAATGTTCATCTTGATCTTATGGACAGGAAAGAACATAATTTGTTTACTCTTAGGAAAATAGTGATTTTTTTTTTCCACGAAGATTTACTTCAGATTATACCCTGAGGTTACATTACAATAATACTAATTATTTACTGTTAACAGTATACACTATTGAATCCATTTCTGTTTCAACTGTCATTCCAAATTGGGGTTGGATTTTTAAAATCTACATGAAATTATATTGAAAAAACTTTCTAGTAGATACAGTCCTCTCTTCTTATTCATAATGCCAAAATGGAAATGTTGAATAACCCTTTATCATTAAATTACTATAGTCACTTCACTGATAATTTAATAAGCATAATTTCTAATTTCATTCTGTGCTATTTTGAACTTAGTTTAGATGGTGTCTTTTATCTTCAAAATTCTCTGAACTTTCTCTAGGGGTTTTATTTGCAGCACAATTCTCAGTTTTTTCCTAGGTTAATTGTGGAATTATTCACTGTGACCTAAGCTTTATTAAAAATAATGCATTTTAAAAATTTGTACTGTGAACATATCTTTGCATTGCTGCTAGCTGTGAGCAGAAATACACAGAAGTTGGAACTTCTCTCTCCTTCCCTTTCTCCATGTACACGTTTTTCCTCTATCCCAGCTTATGCCATGGTGGGGGAATTACTGCCAGTGAGTAACCACAGAATATGTACTGTAGCCATGTGCAATTTTTAAAACATGGCATTGAGTTATGGACTGTGATCCAGTTCACATAAACCTCAAGCTCAGAATGTCGTTTTCCAACAGGAAGAGGTTGTTTGTTCTTTCATTGCCTCAATTGCTCCCTGTTTGTATATTATGAACCTTTGGCGATCCCGAGTTTCATTAACACCTAGGTTATTATTTAGTTCTCTGCAATTGCAGCTCATCCAATAAGACCTTCAGGGCAGAAAGTGTTGATGTAGTTTGAGCACTGGGAGAATTGGCCTGTCTATGAAATAAATAATGAAGAGCAGGATAAAAAAAATCTCATTTAAATATTTTAAATATTTTAATTTATAAAAGGCTCCTGCAATGCCATCATTAATTCTTAGTTGAATATTTAATATTTTCATATGAAAGTAAAATGGCCTGGCTCATGGTAGTTTCTCCATCAATATGGAATCTATCGATATTGAATAATTCCACAATTAACTTTGTCTTCTCATTGTTGAATGAATGATTGAAAGAACTCATGCAACATGGAGGGTAAAAATAATCAGACAGCAGCAGGCTTCTGTAACTGCTATAGTTTTCTAAAAGGCAATACAGGACAAAAAGTCCTTAAGCCCAGATAATGACAGTTGCCTAAGGGTACAAATATGGCAAGAGGTGTAGTTGCCAGGGGATGACAACTTAGCCCAGACCACATCCAATGACTTTGGTACATCAGCTGGAGCCCCCACCTCTAACTTCCTGGTAAAATCACTCTAAGGTCAAGGACAAAGGGAGCCCTTCAAATATTTGTGACCTTATGGTATAGCCACAACTACTCTGCCAGCAAATATTTGAGTCCTGTAAGAGTCAGCTTCTATTATATCATTATTAAATGCTTTCTTAAGTTAGAGGAGATCCCTAGTTGTTGATTTTCTTTCTTTCTTTCTTTCTTTTTTTTTTAATGCAGAAGACCCCAGAATTTTGCTTATATGAGGTAGATGCTTCCTCAGCATTCCTTGTGTTTTGCCTCACATGAGAAAACTGATTGGGTCTCATTTTAACTTGAGTGACTGTTGGAGGAGCCTAAAGCTCTCTAGAACTCATAGTGACCTTGTTATATTCTGCAGACTAAACTACCATGCATCTAGGCCATGCCATTATTCAAATACCAGCCATGAATAGGAAATAGAATCCTGGCTATTAAACATCAAACATGATTCCTTTGCATCTGAGCAGCAGAATTATTTTTGCACCAGTTACAATCCTTGGCCATGAATTATTTAAAAAAAATAAAATCTTGAGCTCTGAAGCGTTATTGAAAAATCTTTTATTACCACCAGCACATAAACATAGAAAAGAACAGATGTGTGCTATCAAAGGTGAAACTGTCATTCATATTTTAAAAGAAACAGTGCATTTGTCTCTAAATATACATTATTTAAAAAATAACGAAGACAAATATGATGTGTCTGCAGTAATTAAGGAAGCAAAAATTAAGAAAGGAGAAATATATATAAGTGGCGAAGAAAATATAAATAGTTGAAAAAAAGTGAAATTTTGTGTAGGAAAAAAAGTGAACCTGATTTTCATCCCCAAAAAAGGCTGGAAAATAATTTTTTAAAACCCCGTATTTTGTCATTTTAAGACAGTTTTTTACAAAGGTGAGTGTGAGTGTTTTTGCTTAACGGAGTGTTACTGAGTAGGATTAAATGGATTAAGTTTCTTAAGCCATTCACAACTAATACTTAAATTTAAAATAAACTTCTGAAAGCAGTAGCATACGTGATTGACCAGTTAGCCATTCATGCCGTTAATCTGTTAGTTTATCATTTTACATTTTGTGTTTGATAGAGAGCCAGTGTATAATATTTTTCTCCTATAAAGGACATTTAAGTGAGTGACCCTACTCATCCTTAAAACGCATAGTCCAACTTTTGGTCAGTCTTTGAGCGTGTATGAGGAGAAAAAGGTTTGCATTTGGAAAGAGTCCCAGTGTAGAATTTTAAAACATTCTATTATAATAAAATAAAAAGAGAAATTTAGATATTTTTAATCATCTATTTTAATAGGGAGAGAAGACGATATGCATGGGGGAAAAAGCTCATTTATTCTGAATAATAAAAAAAATGTGCTTACAGAAAACTATTCAAAGTCCCCGGAATAGAAAATTTTAGGACGAGAAATATAAAAAAGTGTCTCAGATTTACCATCACAGCCTGCTGGAAATAGGGACAAGGAATGGCCTTTCTGTAGTCCAAGTGGGACAGGTGGAGATTCGTGTTTCTGAAGAAGAGTGCACTTGTAGTAGCAAGTTAGCACAGTCAACTTCCACCTCTGCCAAATGTGTGATTGGCTTAAGCTACTTATATTTTCAAATCTGTTAATTATTCACAGTTTTGGCAGAGTTGTTGCTTCACGCAGTGCTGGTGGCTGTCGTCCACCTTTTTCTTGATGCACCCCATGTAAGGGATGGATTTTTTTCCCCTTCTGGAACCTTTAATGATACTACCAGAGCTTTTCTGAATTTGAAACAATTTCACAGTTTTATTACGGAATGGTTGCAAACCTCCTAGCATAATTCTGTGGATTTTAAGTGTTACACCAAAACTGGCTCAGGGAAATAGCTATAGACAGAGAATTTGATAGGTTCCAAAAAAGAAAAGGGAACAGAAAAAAGGAGGAAGGGTAGATTTTGTGGTTGCAAAGCTTATGGTTTGGGGTATCTCTTGGGGTTCAGTGCCACTCAAAGGCAGGAAGTATCCATTCATAAGTCTTGGTCTGTCTCTACTGTATTTGCTATCATAATTTAAATGAATTCAAGGATGAATGCCCACATCAATCAGTTTCACATGTCAGATCAAATCTCCATTCTTGCCTACATAGTCCTTTAAATAGTATACCTTAGTAGAGGAATGATATAACTACTTCAGGGATATAAATCAATCTAGCTTTCCTGGCTAGTGGAGAGAAGTCATAACATTGACTCCGGGCTCTATAATCAATAATTCCAGGCATCTATAGTTCCAAATAATGAGCTCCCCTTTGCACTATACAAGTAATCCAAAAGTATTGCCCAACATGTTAGGACCATTTCTTCCTTCTTCTGGAATATAGAAATATTTCTTTCTATAGAAAAAGGTGTCATTGAGCCAGGATATGAAAAAATTATTTTATTTTCTATTATTTATAAGGTAAGTGTATTACCTAAAATTGCTCATTTTATTCACTAGATGAAAAAAACCAATTGACTTTATTTTCCTACATTTTGTGATGAAAATATTCAAACATACGGCAAAGTTGAAAGAATTTTACAGTGATGCTAGAGTCTACCATTAACATTTTGCTACACTTGGTCTAACACATGTCTGATGGACATTTTGGTAATTTTTCCAAATTTAATTGACCCTAAAAATAAAGTTTTCCACAAATACACACATGCACGCACAGAAGGGAAAGTAGGCAATTCCAAAGCAGGAGTTTTGAGATAAAGATGGATTCATTAGAATACTCTCAAGATAACTTCAGTACTTTAAAAAGGACTCATTAATACCTATGGTTCTGGTATATTTGTTTAAATATTAGTCATATTAGTTTAGAGTCACACCTTATTAAGGACTACAGCCATATGATAACTTTATAAGTAAGATTAGATGTGGAGAACTATAAGCGCAGAGACATAAATTTAATGTTACAGGTTGAGAACTAGGTACATGTACTTGACAGTAAAGATGGATTTATTGACTACCTGTTGTGTGATACTTTTGATCCCCCTTGCTTTTTCATAATAAATAAAAATGTAAGCAGTTCCTATAGAGAAAGAAATTATTCTTAGTTCTTCCCTTGTTAACATTATGGGTCAATATCTGCAGATGATATCTGACATAAACAGAAGATATTTATCTTAAAATGCCAAAGTGTCCACTGGCTTTAAAATTCTTTTATTCAATAAGCTCTGAAAAGTCTTTATGACATTATTATCAAGTATTCATATTTGAGATATGTTAACTTGGATACAAATGACAGGAAATGAGGTATGGTTGACCAACTTCTGATTCTTGGCAGGCAGTACTTTGGGCTCCCTTGACATGTAATACAAATACCCATAAACATAAATATTGAATTCCTGCAATCTCAGATTTGGATCCTCCTAACCCTATACCATTAGCCATCAGGATCCTTTAATACTTGGACACAACTTGGATTTTATTGGAAATCCTTGGCTGTGGTACAAGTATTTCCGTCTAAAGGAAGCACGCTCTATCACAAATCAAAATGAGGGATAATTTTCCTTTCAGTGACCTTGGATCTGTCAGCATATTAAGAAAATCTATGGGCACATTAATGCAAGGGAAACATACACAAATAGCTTTTCAGGATTCTGAATAAACAGATAAAGAAAAAATGGTAGAATTTCGAATGTAGAAGAAACCTCAGAGAGACTGTTCAGTTCAACCTCCCTCATTTTACACATAAGGTGATTGTAGATCACTCAGTAGGGTGAACAATTAGTGATTTCATTGGTTTGTCCAAATTCACTCATGAAGTAATAGGCGGAACCAAGGCGAGAACCCAAGACTCTTAACCTCCACGCACCAATTGTTAGCCTACAACATGTCAGATCTTCTTAGGGCGGTCAGCTGCATTTCTTACAGCTAATGACACTGGGCCACAGAAACTAAGTAACTTGCTCAAGTTTACACAGCTCGTGAGGGGCTGGGCTGGATCTGATTCCGGCTGTCTGGTTCACCAGTCCATGCTGCGAATCCCAAAGTAGAATTGCTGAGTGAGGGAATAAATGACTACCCTGTGGGGACAGAAGGGTTGCTATGGCACACTGGGACTTGGAAGAGACATACGAGGTTCATGTTAAATAATACGTCCACATTTCCTGGGGATAAAAGGTAAAGCGAACCCAGGGTACAGAGCACAGACTGTGGATGTGCCTGCTGAGTTTGGGTTAGTGTAGGGGAATGAAGAGGTACTAGAGAAGCAAAATTTGGTTCAGATGGTGAGGGCGGGGTATGCCATATTAAGAAGTTTGAAACCAATCTAGCAATCCAGTACATTCATGAATGTATATTCATTACCTACTGTGTGCCAGGGGTTTTAATGCTGTCATCCATTAAACACACGCACACACACACACACACACACACCCCTATGAGATGCTCCCAGCTGATGGCCAAAGGTCTTGCTGCCAGCAAGTAGTTGGAGCACAGGATGGTGACAAATTCCATCTGAGGCTGAAGCTTGTCATTGTCCTCCCCTGATTGCAAAGAGCCAATAGAGGTTTTGAAGCAGGGGGTGTCCTGAATCACATTTCTTTGGTTTCCTGAAATCACAGAGGAGACAGGGGAGGGTGGCTCAGCAAGGGGAAGAGCAGGAGTCAGCATCCGAGCTAAGGGGTCCGGGAGCCAGAGGCCATGAAAGCGTTTGCTAAGGCAGAGGCGTTGGGGCACCAAAGGCAGTTGTGATTTGAGATTCTTCCCAAACCACCCTTAAGACTTTCCAGTCAAGGACTCTTTCATCCTCGCTATCCTCTCATGGCCGTCGCAACCTCATAGCAGTGAAAAATTCTGTCAGGTGCACTTTAGAAGTTGGCCAGGCCATGACGCTGATCCCTGTGTGAGCAGATGTTGATTTTGTTGACAGTTGTACACTGAAATGGTTTATTTAACTAATGATTAGTGTCTTTAACTCAGAATATTAGCACTCGAGTGAGAGTTTGTTGAGCTTGACAAATTGCCCTTCACTGGCAGGTTGGGAGGTTACTCCTGTACCCAATTTGAGATGCCTCAAAGTTTAGTTGCTGCTGATGGTCTAGGATGACATTTTCTGGACTTTTCTGATGGCACCTTCTGAGGCAGGAGGAGACTGATGCTTCTCAGGGTCCCGTGGTGACTAAGTTATTTTTCACATTTAAATTTCTCTTTGAATTTCTGTTAAGCAAAGAACATTAGAATTTTTACAGTTTTATGAATGTTTGAAAAAAAATTCCCATTAAATGGTTTTCCTTAAATTGTGTGAGTAAACTATTCAATACATAATTTGTTGTTTCAATTTTGAGGTTGCAAGTCTTAAAAACTGTGTTTAAGTTAGCTCCCCTCCCTTCACAACCAGAGGGTAAGTAGAGAAAGACTTTATAAATTTTTGCCAAATACTTCTCTGAAGGAAAAACAAATGCTTTTTAGCAATTCACAGAAATGTTTTAGACTCTTTAGCTTTTAGCCTAGAGGGACGATTAGCAGAATGTCAGGCTGAAGAAGTGAGGTAATGATAAGAGAAATGAGAAAAAATGGACAATGGAAGGATATTATCCTGTTATAAGGAGAATGAGAGGAACAAGAAATAAAGGTGGGAGTGGGAATCGTTAATGAAATTGAGCAAGGAAACACATTGTAAGTGGAGAAGGAATCAGGATATAAACAAAAATCCAAAAACCTTTTCTCCTTGCAGCTATTTACTCTTAACAACATAGGGAAGTATAGAGTGTTATTGAATTGTAAGCAACCTAAAGCAATTGTGGTAAGGAAAAATGAAAGAAAAAGGGTATAACAATCGTTTTTTTCAATTACATAAACAGTCTTTTAGATTCATTAGAAGACAATTTGGGAAATATTTGATAATCGTTGCTTTCAGTCATACCAGGTATGTGAACAATACACTTTCTATTCATATCAAATCCATTTGATTAAGGTTGGTTGCGTTTGACGTTCTTTGCTTAATCAAGCTTGTTCATATGTTTTGTTTTGTTTTTAGATAAGTCCCACTAATGAGTGATTGATGTGAATTGACATAATGTAGGATTACCGAAGTACAGCTCTTGAGTGACTCTAGTGTATTGGGGGAATATTGTTTTAATTCTAAAGCGGTGAAGGGAGGTGAGAGGTCGTTTAACCCAGCTGTCATTTCATGGATGAAAAAAACAAAATCCTAGAGAAGCTAAGTGCCTTTGCCCAAGGATGGAAGCTGGCTAGGAGCAGCCTAAGAGTTACCAACGTTCCCCGAGCCCCTGGAGAGTTCAGCAAACTCTGCCCCAGGTACTCAGGGAAGTGGCGTGGAGAAGACTCTTTCCCTTTTTGTTACCATTTTAACAATCAACCTGTATTGGCTTCAAAATGTAACGAACCCAAGGGAAAATAAGTAAAGATAAAAATGAAGAACAAATCTCCATAAAAGGAAAGGCAGTGTGGTATGCGGGGGGTGACTCGGGCCCACACAATTCGTGAACTTGGGTGCATGGCAATTAGCTTCACCTTCTGCCAGGGTGGGGCATGAGGGGTAGGGGAGGAGTGTCTCTGAGATATTATAGGGAAAGGCTGGCTGAAGCTGAAGAAATCAAAGGTTTTTCCAGTTTAAGAAAATCAAATATGATATCATGGGTGCTAGTGATAACCTTAACTTTTCAGGACACTTGTGGTTTGTGCCTTATCAAAATGAAAAAGAATAAGTAGGTGAAATGGCTACTGTTGTAGTCGAAAAATGATACTATTGACTGAAAATCTCAGATGGAATGTGAGAAAAATGTTGACAACTTTACACAAGGAAGGTGGTGATAGCACAAGCAAAGAACACATTTTTTGATTGTAATAAAATAAATAATACACATAACCTCGTTGCTATTTAATTATAATCTACCTTGTTGGAGTGGCATTGACGTTGATCTAACACATATGAAAGTTTAGAAAACTTCCATCTCAACTTTATGTTCCCACAGCCATAGATTTTGAAAGGGACTTAAATGGTTTTCTTTTTTTATGGCAAAATGATTTGTTATCCATTATGCCAGAATGAAATTTAATATTTTAAAGGACTCAATTAAAATAAATTCCCTGAGTTTACCATTATAACTAGTTTATCATTATAACTGTGGAATATGTTTAAAGCAGGTAGTCATAAAACTACCAAGCATGTTATATTGGATACATAATTTAGGAATTAAGCAGTGCCACTGTCAGGAAATTCTTCCACAGGGACATTTTATACCTCCAGAGTCATTGGAACACTAGTTGCTCCCTAAAGGTGTCCAGATTCAGCAATGGATTCTTGAATATGACACCAAAAACATGAACAACTAAAGGACCAGAAACTTGATTTCATGAAAAATGAAAATTTTTGTGCATTATCAAGAAAGTGAAAAGACAATGCGAATATTCTCACTCTCCTGATTTTGTGATAATCAGCGTAGGCTAAACATTCACTATATTAGAAACCATGCATGTGTCCCCAGACCTAGTTTTTCTCCCTAGGTCTGGTTTTTAGAATGCTGGTGATAAACTAAGCCTGATTTATTATATGACCATCCTATATGGGAAAAGACTAAGTTTGGGTATCTTTGGTCAACCTTAAGAGCTATAGCAGGGGGACAGATGTGGCTCGGGTGGCTGGGCGTCCGTCTCCCATATGGAGGGACCTGGGTTGGATTCCCCAGACCTCCCGGTAAAAATAAAAAAAGAAAATTATAGAAGGCGCATGGGCCACCAGGCCCCATCCGTGGGTATACCGCCAAACCGGGAGCGGGTGAGCCGTAAGACCCCTCAAGCCATGCAGCAAGATGATGACGTAACAGGAGAGTGACACAAGGGAGAGCCAAGATGAGACCCACCGAAAAACCAAGAACTAAGATGGTGCAGATGGTAGGATGCCTCTCTCCCACATCGGAGATTCCAAGGATCGAATCCCAGTGAAGACAGGAGGAGGATGAGAAGAGAGGGCAGGAAACAGACACAGAGAGTTGCCCATCGAATGGACACAGAAACAGC
>JAQZBX010003771.1:0-63628 GCA_029593785.1 Cabassous unicinctus
AGGGGTGAGGACTAAGGAACATATCATACGAGAGCTGTTATATTTGATACTGTGGCATTGTCAGTGGTTTTCTCCTTCAAAATGAAACCAATTAAATCCTAAATTCTGGCAAGATATGGGGAAGGCTCTTAGAAGAGCTCCTCAGCATGGAGAACTTGTTTTGGCTGATGTATGGGCTGCTTATCAGCAAATTGCTTTGGCTATACAACCTTTTCAGAGCGATGAAGATTTACCAGAGGATGCCGGCCCTCTTAAAATTGATGAGTCTACCTCTCCAATCCCTATAGATTCTCCAGAGCATTCCTCTCAGGAGATATTTTCTGAGGAGGCTGAAGAGTGGCCTGCGCCACCGCCTCCTGAATATCCTTCCCTAACTCCCATTTTGTCACCTCCTGAAGAAGTTAAGAATAGCGGAAACTCCTCCATAATTTTGGAAAAAATTTTAGCTAGGTTGGACGATTTATTTCAAACTCAATGTAAGGTTAATGCCTTTCCTGTATCCGCTAATGTTCCTCCTCCCAAAGATACTTCCCCTGCTGATTTACAGTATAAGACACGTCGTAACTGTTTTAAATTTCCTGTTGATGCATATTTGAATGAGACTCCGGTATTCCCTTCTAGCATTGCTTCCCTTGAAGCCTTGTTATTTCCTATTACTAAACAACCTTTCCCTCCGGATCCCCAATATCCTCAGGGTGGTGTTAATGTTAACCATCACAAGGCATTGTTCAAATTCCTACAAATATTTATGGCCCTTTTCCATCAGGGACTGTGGGGTTGATTATTAGACAGAGTAGTTTGACTATAAAGGGGGTGCAAGTACATTTGGGAATTTAGATGCTGATTATGAAGGTCAAATTTATATTATGATGTCTGTGTCTCAACCTCATACTTTTGCACCCAGGGAGCGCATCGCTCAGATATTACTTTTACCCTATCAGCAGGGTAAGGCTTTATCAGAAAAAAGAACAGGCAGCTTTGGAAGTACTAACCATCAAGTTTTTTGGCAAACTTTCATTAAGCAGGATCGTCCCACTATTCAGGTTGTTTTTGAAGATGGTATTACTATTTCCGGATTAGTAGACACAGGAGCTGATGTTTCCATCATTGCTGCTGCGCAATGGCCAGCAAAATGGCTGCAGCATACTGTGAAAGCAACTTTTGTAGGACTTGGCACATTAAAAAGATTGGCCAGGCCCCTGCTCCTATTCGGTGTTATGGCCCTGATGGACAAGAGGCGAAAATCCAACCCTACACTGCTCCTATTTCACTTACCCTCTGAGGACGTGATTTGTTGCAGCAATGGGGAGCTACTTTAACTATACTATTTCTACTCTTGCTAAGAAGATGCTATTAAACATGGGATTTAACCCCCTTTTAGAGACATAGAATGACACTAAAGCAATTCAAAAACAACCTGGTGATCATAGGGGACTGGGCTATACAAGCTTATAGGATCTAAAATAGGGGCCACTGTTGGTCATTATGCTCTGCCATTAAAATGGAAAACTAATAAACCAATATGAGTAGAACAGTGGCCCTTAACTAAAGAAAAGATGGAAGCACTACATCAACTCGTTGCAGAGCAGTTAAAATTAAGGCATATTAAACATACTACCAGTCCCTGGAATTCTCCGGTTTTTGTCGTAAAGAAAAAAATCAGGGAAATAGAGAATGCTTACTGATTTAAGAAAACTCAATAAAATAATTCAACCTATGGGTGCACTTCAGTCAGGATTGCCCAGCCCCACGTTAATACCTAAAAATTGGCCCTTAATAGTTATTAATTTAAAAGACTGTTTTTACACTATTCATTTGCAGCCATCCAATTGTGAAAAATTTGCATTTACTGTACCTGAGTTTAATAATGCATCTCCTACTCAACAGGATCAATGGAAGGTATTGCCACAGGGTATGTTAAATAGTCCCACATTATGTCAACATTTTGTACAACAACCGCTTGATAAACTTAAAAAGAAAAATCCATCATTACTATGTTATCATTATATAGATGATATGTTTCTAGCACATAAAAATGAGCAACAATTACAGCTACTTTTTATAAATGTACAAAAATTTTGTAAAACATATGGCCTCGTTATCGCCACTGAGTAAATGCAATTTTCTACTCCCTGGAAGTATATAAGTTTTCAATTAAATGAACAACCTATTCAACTGCAAAAAATAGAAATCAAAAAGAATACTTTACAAACGTTAAATAACTTTCAAAAATTGTTAGGAGACATTAATTGGCTTCAACCTAGCTGTGGTATTCCTAACTATATGCTTCAACATTTATTTAAAACATTAGAGGGTGACTCTCAATTAAATTGTCATCATACTTTAACTCCTGAGGCTTTGCAAAAGTTAATTATAATTGAAAATATTATTCAAGAAGCACAATTACAACATATTAATTCTTTTGAGCAATTGCGTTTATTAGTTTTTCATACTCTTTAGTCCCCCACCGAAATTTTAACACAGGCTAATCATATTATTAAATAGATTTTTTTACCTAATAAACAGTTAAAATTATTAGAAACTTATATGAATAAAAGGGTGCATATCATTATAAAATGCCGTTTACGTTTGCAACAACTATGTAAAATGAAATCACAAAAAATAAATTTGCCTCTTACAAAAAAAGAAATGAATCAAGCTATTTTGTTAAATAAGTCTTGGCAGATAGCTACCAGTGACTATTTTGGCATATTAGATAATCATTTTCCTAAAATTAAACTTTTCCAATTTCTGAAATTACAAAATTGGATATTACCTAAAAAGGTCATTGATTCCCCATTTCTGAAAGGGCAAACATATTTTACTGATGCCAATAAATTTAGGGTAATTGGTTATTGGTCCCCACAATCTGCTAAAACTATTCAAAGCCCATTTTCATGCTCCTTCCTTGCCTCCTGTTGTAAACCCTCATAGAGATACTATTAATCATATTTGGCAAATAAATGTTACTATTTTTCCTCAATTTAATAAATTAAAGCTTTTTCATCATTCTGTAAATACTTATTCTTCTCTATCCTGGGCTATAGCCCTCCCTACTGAAAAAAGTAACTGTCATTACTCATTTACTGAAGGCCTTTGCTCACATGGAAGTTCCACACAGGAGTTCCAAAAATCATCAAAACAAATAATGCTCCTGCATATGTTTCTCTTAAATGTAAAACATTCTTTCAAGGCTATAATATTACTCATGTAACAGGTATTCCTTATAATAAGATGGGTCAAGCTATTATTGAACATAAAAATAGAACTCTGAAGGCTATGCTTAAAAAACAGCAGAGAGGAGATTATGCGGATACCCCCAAGCAAAAATTTATGAAAGCCTTATACACACTCAATTTTTTGAATGAGGGTGAAAATGGTCACACACCTATGAGTAAACACTAGCTAGGGAAGAAATTACAACCATTAGAACAGCTTATTTTGTACTTAAATTTGGAAACTAATCAATGGAAACTGGCAACCGTTATCCGTTAGGGCCGTAGTTTTGCTTATATTTCTACAGGTGCAGCAAAGGTGTGGGTTCCAGATAAAAGAAAAAAGTTAAGTCATGAATCCTCACTAATCCATGGATGAAGAAATAAAGGAGGTGAGATACGGATTGGAAAGAAAGAAAACTCAAAGTACCTTCATGTTCCCTAATTTAAAAAAAACACAAAAACCGAAAAGATCATGATACCAATGTGGGGGCGATTAAAATCAAGAGCACCTTTCAATCCTGAAACTTTGTTTTTGACCATGCTAATTATTACTGCTATACAGGTAAGTTGAAGTCATAATGATGGTAATTATACATACTGGGCCTATATACCTAATCCACCCCTATTAAGAGGGGTGCCCTAAACAGATCCTCCAATTATGGTTTATAATAATCTAAGTGTTCAATTTACTGGGCCATTTGACACCCGTGGACCTTTAAAGCCTGAGGAGGAAGGGCAATTGATTGATAATTACTCTACAGGAATGGAAGGCAGGCCCATATATTTTGGAGAGGGAGATCATTGTTTCAAAATGCATTATCAATTATGGTTAAGTATTGGAAAAAATGGTACTCCTAATCACCACTCCATTTATGCACTTGCAACACAAGGATTTTGAGGCCATATTTCTCAGAATAAAATTCCAATTCCTGTGAGGATTCCCATGTACCAGATTCCTTATGTGTATGCTAACTGTCCTGTGTTTCCATAGACTGTATGTCATGGCTCAGAACCACGAGTATAAATTAATAATGCCTATGGAATTGTCAATGATTGGAGCCCTGTAGGCTCTGCTCATAGAAAGAGCCAGCCATTCAACTTGAAATGGCGTAAGGAGAACCAAAGCATAAGTATACATGTAAATAATTCCATTATCTGGCATGGGGGAGGATTTACACCGCCTAATCCTTTCAGGGTGGGACATCCCACTCAGCTGCATCTGTGAAAATTAGCCTCAGCCTTCTGCACTGTTAGTTCTTGGTGGGGCTGCATTTCTAATATAAGTACTAATTATACTTTTACCCTTACTCGTAATAATACTGAAAGGGTTAGGGCTTGTGTACATCTTCCTTATGTTCTGTTATTGGGTAATATTGTTTGGAACAATAGTAATGGGGCAATAGAATGTCTAAACAAATGCTCTTTATATACCTGTATTAACAATTCTATTAGTTTCCCAAATACCTCTAGTCTTTACATCTTAAGAGCAAGAATTGAAGTGTGGTTGCCTGTACAGATGAATCAAGAATGGCAGGACACCCCAGTTATGGGGATATTGACTTCAATCTCCAAAAGATTGTTGAAAAGGGCAAGAAGGTTTGTTGGAATGTTAATAGCTGTAGCTATGGGTATTATAGCTGTAACAGCAACAGCGGCTACTGCAGGAATAGCCCTTCAACAAGGAGTTCAAACTGCTGACTTCGTGCGAACATGACAACAACACTTAAACCTTATGCCCAAAGCATGAGCAACAATTGAAAAAATAGATAAATGGGTCCACCTCAAAATTAGACACTTTTACACCACAAAGGACATTGTCAAAAGGGTGAATAGGCAGCCAACTCAATGGGCAAAATTATTTGGCAATCATGTATCCAATAAGCATTTAATATCTATGATATAAAAAGAGATCATACAACTCAACAATAAAAAGACAATCTACCTAATTAAAAAATGGGCCAAGATTTGAAAAGACAATTGTCCAAAGAAGAAATACAAATGGTTAAGAAATACATGAAAAAATATTCAAAACTGGTGATTAGGGAGATGTAAATAAAAAATAAAATGAGATATCATTTCACAACTATTAGACTGGCTGTTATTAAAAACTCGGGAAACTAAATGTTGGAGAGGATGTGGGGAGATAAGAATGTTTATTCACTGTTGGTGGGAATATAGAATGGTACAGCCACTATAAAATACTGTTTAGCAGTTCCTAAGGAATTTGAATATAGACTTGCCATGCAATCCAGCAATACCATTACTAGGTAAATACCCAGAAGAACTGAGAGCAAGGACATGAACAGACATCTGCATACCAATGTTCATAGTGGCATTATTGATAATTGGAAAAACCTGGAAACAACCCAGGTGTTCATCTACTGATGAATGGATAAACAAATTGTAGTGTATACACATGATGGAATATTATGCAGAAGTAAGAAGAAATGAAGTCCTGAAGCATACGACACCATGGATGACCCTGGATGACATTATGTTGAGTGAAGCAAGTCAAATCAAAAAGGACAAATACTTTATGATTATCATGATGTTTATAACTAGCAGTATATGGGTATGACATTGGCTGAAAAGGAAATTCTAAGGTCATATATATTACTAGAAAGAAAGCTGAAAACTGTAACATGGGACTGTATAAGATAGTAAAACCTCATGGAAATCTTGAATATCAGTGATATTGCATAAGTAAGACTATTTTTACAAAATATCAAGACAAATATACTAGAGATGGAAAAAGAATAGCAGCTATGTATGCCATGTGTGGCATAGAAAGATTGAGAGGTGATGTGTTTTGTTTGTCTGTTGCTTATTATTATTATTAGAATAATGAAAGTGCTCTGGGAATGATTGGGGTGATGAATGCCCAACATATGATTACACAGAATACTATTGATTGTACTCTATGAATAGATTTATTCTTTAATAGCTATCAATACAATTAAAAAAAAACATATTAGGCAAACTTTAAAGCACTTTGAAAGCATATCATCATTTGTCCTCCCTTTAAAAGTATAATTTCATAACACCTATATTTTATCTGACTCTGTAAGTGTGGTTTTAATTGAAGGTTTTTTTTATTGCTTTACTATTGTTGAAACTTCTGTGGCTCTTTGTGCAAGGCCACCTTCTATAGGTTGTTCTGATTAAATGCTAGTTAAGAAATACTTTGATTAAATTTACGTTTTGGTAAAGAGGGACTAAATTTCTTCCTAATTCAACTCCCTCTGAAGGAGTGCCTTCTGCTGCAGTTGAATTTGGTGTTGACAATAATGGTTATCTATGTTGCTGTAAGGTCAATTTTTCCCCCGGAATAGTTGCCTTTTGTTCAGAAAAATTGTAGTTAATTATACATAGAGAAAAATTCTATTCAACAAACCTTGGATTTGAGCTCATTTTTATTTTAAAGGGGAGAGTGAAAACACATTATTCTATATCAGTCAGCTATTTTCAAGAGTATCTTTTGGGAAGAAATTGCATTTGAAAGCTGAGTCAGGTTTTATTTTCCTTTTTTTTAATGACTAGTTAGAGAGGCTTTTGAAAAACTTAGAATAGATTTGTAGGAACATTTTCTACTATAATAAAAATGTGCCAATGAATGGCTTGCTTCACTCAACATAAGGTCCTCAAAAGAAACCTGTTGAGAGCCTCCTTGTTGCTCAAATGTGGCCTTTCTCTAAGCCAAATTCAGCATATTAATGTGTTATCTTCTCCCCAGCATGGGACATGACTCCCAAGGATGAGCCTCCCTGGCATTGATGGATTACTACCAAGCACCAGTTAGCAATGCATCTGGAAAAAGACCTCGAATAAAAGGTGGGAAAGGTAAAGACAAATGAGTTTATATGGCTAGGAGACTTCAAAGTGAGTCAGGAGGTCATCCCAGAGGTAACGCTTATGTACATCTCAGCAGGATCTCATAGACTGCCAAAGTGATACTACCCCAAATAGTGGGGCTCCTGAGGGCTCTTGAGACACTCAGATCCTATGGTCAGGGCAGATAACTCTAGAGTCTGGTGCTTTGCCAGTGGGCCTTACTTTGGAGTTTGTCCTCCTGAGAATGACAGTGTTGGGCTCAATTATGTCTTCCCTATACATGGCTCATCCATCCCTTCTATTTAAACCTATACTTGGTGCTGGAGTTTGTAGGTGTTTGTCCAAGAGACTCAAGTCTTTGGGCTGTCCATGTGCCACCTGGGCCTGCAACCTCAGTGGAGTTGCAAAATCTCCTCTACAGCTCATTGAACTCACCCAGGACAACTAACAAAGAGATGATAATGGACAACGACCATCTCAAGGAAGAGAGAGAGTCTTCAACTGTAAGCACCATAGTCCCATCCATCTTCCCCATGGGATATAAGCCCCCTCTCAATTAGAGGTGGAGGGGACATCACAATCCCAGAATCCTCAGGATTGGAGAAATCACTATGGACTAGAGTGGACTTACTGGTATTCTACTATAGACATATTGTGATTCTAGCAATGGAAGAAACTGCAGCTTGATGTGGAGCTAATGGCCACTGGAGTCTCTGGGGGCAGGGAGAGGGAAAAACAGTTGTAATACAGGGGCTTTTGGGGGAGTTGGGAATCATCCTGAATGACATTGCAATGACAGATATAGTCTATTTTATATCATCACATAACATGCAGAACTGAGTGGGAAAGTGTGTGCCTACAATGTCAACTATGGCCCATGCTTAATGCCAAAACCCTAGGATGGGTTTATCAATTGCAGTGAATGTGCCACACTAATGAAGGATGTTTATGTGGGAGGGTGTGGGAGGTGTGGGGAGTGGGGCATATGCGAATCCCTATATCTTTTGTGTAACATTTATGTAATCTAATTATATTCTAAAAAATAAAAAAAATATATTTTAAAAAGTGCCAATAAAAATATTCTGTAACTATATCCAATGTATAAATTATTTAGTACAGGTCTCTGCATGAAATAAATAGCTCAAGAAATAGTAAAGAAAAAAAAAACCCAACAGATTTCTGGTATTTTGCATGAGCACTTCTTTGGCTGACTAATACAGTTGATAATAGTTAACTCAGAGCCCAGGAAAATTGTGAGCATGAGTGATATTTAGATTTAATTAAAACAGTAAGGAAACATTCACAGTGAAAAGGAAAAAAAAAATCAAATTATTTGAAATTTCACATTTTCAAAACCAATCTTTGATATAGTCCAAACTCCAGATATTTTAGGGGACTCAGGAAGTAATCTAACACCATTCATTGCTTTACTTCATCACTAAGAAATTACTTTGCCTCTTCATTGTGCCACTATAAAACAGAAGCACATTTCCAATTTATTTCAGAGTAATAGAAACTTATTTTCATTCTTAATTCAGGCTATCAGAAAATCACTGGCATAATAAAGACAGTCATTATGCTTCATATTGTCATAACTATCAAGATTATTTGCTACTTCAGCAACCATCTCAGATTGCCTAAGAAACTTGCCTCAACACTGTCCTTTGGCCTAGTTAATTAGCAGCTTTCCAGCCCTGGAACATAACTTTCCCCAGAGCGCTATGGTACATCTGTGGGTACCACCTGCTCCACCCACACAGCTCACCCAAAACCCATAGCTGATTCTAAAGATAAACTCACCATCCTACCACCTTCAGACCCCTAGACCCTTCCCCTTTCCACACTTGCTTTCTTTAAAATAACCAGTCCT
Source organism: Cabassous unicinctus (assembly GCA_029593785.1). Taxonomy (NCBI): domain Eukaryota; kingdom Metazoa; phylum Chordata; class Mammalia; order Cingulata; family Chlamyphoridae; genus Cabassous; species Cabassous unicinctus. The sequence continues at coordinate 8,920 of JAQZBX010003771.1, forward strand.
TGACTCCTGTGGAAACCTACTAACTTCCTTCCCTGAACAACATTAAGGTCACAAACCCACAATTCCTATTTACTCTGCTGTATGCTTCCCACCTGCTGGCTTAGTCACCCCAACCAATCACACTTTCCTCAGCTTCTCATGGCAGCCTTCTCTCTCTCTGAGATAGTAACAAACTATCCTCCTGCATTTTGGCATTCATTTTCCTTTGTGTTGCAACTGACCTCCACCCTCCGGCCCAATTTCATATTCAAGTGTTGCAACAAGTGTTGCAGGGAGCCAGGTGTGAAATGAAACATAGTGCCTTTTGGCTGCTATTGGCCTAAATTGTCTCTTTCAGATAGCTAATCCTATCTGGTAAGGGCCCATGGATTGCTAATGTCCATCTTTGGTTGTTTCCACTGCTACCTGTTGCCTCTGTTGGGTATTGCCTAAGCTTTTGGCTGCAAATTGGCAGTCCTGGAGATCTGTGTTCTTCCAGGATCTTCAAACAGCCAGCCCTAGCATGGCAAGAAGGGAAACCCTGTGGTTTCCAGTATCCCCCAAACAGGAACTTCTGTTGTGTAACACAGACACTGAGGGACATTGACCACATAAAGAAGGTCTTGTTGCAGTTCCCATAGTAGGAACTTGCAAGACAGGAGACACATGTCCCAGCCTGAGCTTTCACTAAAAGAACAAAGAAAAAGCATCCAGCTGAAACTTTATGACAGGGAACATACAAACATTTTTTTTTTCATTTTAGCTTTTCATGGATCTCTTCTTCTTATTATTATTTTTTAAAAGGTCATTTTCTTTTATTTCCCTGACTTTACTCACTAAAACCCAGCTCAAAACCTGCAGATGGTAGGCTGCAGGGTGAGTGATTGTGGAACAACAGCAGCCTAAGAAGATCCTTAGGGGTCTAAAAAAGGCTGTTTTTCTGTGTTTATTATTTTCTTCTTCTGTCTCCTTTGAAAAAAACAAGTTTCCACTGTCTTATTTTTTGCTTGTTTTATATCCCCTCCCTTTCTTTCTCCACTTGTTTATTTTTGCTTTTTCTTTCTTTTATTATTTTGGTTACTGATCTATTCTACCTACGCTATTTCTTTTCACTCCTTCATCTTTATATATATTGTTTTCCATTGTTCTGTCATTCCACCTCTTATGTTTGGTCTCCAATTATTCTGGTTTATATTTCTCCCTCTCTCCCTTTTTCACTGTATACTTTTTCTTTTTCACTTTTTCTTTCTCCACTGTTTTCTTTTCCCCTCTTCTCACTATTCCAGCATTTTAATTAATTCTATATATTTGTTTCTCTATTTTGTTTCTTGTTTCAGTTTCAATTCCACCTTCCTAATCTTATTCCTCTGTGCTTCTTACTTAAGTTAATTCTTCAATTTCCTAGGTCTTGTATGTTTGCTCTCCTGCCTTTTACTAATACCATTACTATTATTCTTTTTGTCTTCCTATCTCTTCCTTTTATCTGGTCCTAATTATTTTTTCTTTCAAAGGAACATATGCAGATCTCTATCACAAAAAACAGCTGAGTGGAGACAAGATACTGCCTGAGTGAGCTGTATTGGGAATCCATAGAGCAGGAGGCTTCAGAGCATTGATCTGGAGGGAGCTGGATGAAGAGATAAATTCCTCAAGGTGCTGCTGGATTGATTCTTGGATACTGTGTTTCTTCTTCCTTGATTTCCTGTTTTCTGTGTATACCAATTTTGTAAACCAAGGCTGTCTCTTTTCTTGCCCTCATCATCCTATCTTCTGCTTCCTGTTATTGTTCTTACATTCCACCTCTCTTTGTTTAGTCCCCATTTTTTTCTGGTTTTTATTTCTACCTCATCTATCCTGTTTACTTTATTTTATTAACTTTTTTTTCTGCCTTTTTTTTTTCTCTTTCACTCTCTTATCATCATACTGGCCTTTTAATTCAGTCTATATATTTATCTATTTGGTATCCCCTTTCATTGCTGGTACCCCAATTTTCTATTCCTATTAGTCTACACTGCTTACATGAATTAAATATGCACTTTCCAAGATCTTAAATGGTTACTCTTCTAACAATTACTATTATTATTACTATTATAGTTGTTCTTTTCTTACATCTTTCACTGTCTCTGGCCCTAATTTTTTCTTCCAAGGTAACATAGACAAGAGTAATAAAATATAATAAGAAGAACAAAGTGTCAAACAGAAAACTTAACATACATGCAAAAGCAGCAATTAAATAAAACCATAGAGTAAAGAGAGAAGCTAATCCCCTGAATAAACCCATGAAGATAAAAAGATGATCAGAGGGCAACAAAAAATTACAAACTATACTAAGAAACAGGAAGACATGGCCCAGACCAATGAACAATCTAAAAACCAGGAAGAAGTGCAGAACATTGAACAACTAATCAAAGTGTCCAAACAAATTTCATGGACCAACTAAATGAAGTGAAGGAAGAGATTAATGATAGTAAGAAGGCACTGGGAGAACATACTGAAGAATTTGTAAACATACATAAAAATATAACAGATATGAAGGTTATGAATGGCACAATCAAAGAAATAAAAAGACACTGGAAGCACATAACAGTAGATTTAAACAGGTGGAGGAAAGAATTAGTGATGTGGAAGACAGTACATCTGAAATTAAACAGAGTTGAGCAGATAGATAAAAAGATAGAAAAAAATTTTAACAGGAACTTAGAGATTTGAATGACAACACAAAATGCACAAACATACACATTATAGACATCAGAGAGGGAGCAGAGAAGGGAAATGGGACAGACGAGTGTTGGAGGAAATAATGGCTGAAAACCTCAAAACCCTATTGAGGGAGATGGATGTACAAGTCCAGGAAGCGCAGCACACCCCACACAGTATAAATCCCAACACGCCTACTCCAAGATATATATTCATCAAACTGTCCAATTCTCAAGACAAAGAGACAATACTGAAAGCAGCAAGAGAAAAGAGAACCATCACATACAAGACAAGCTCAATAAGATTAAGTGCTGATTTCTCATCTGTAACCATGGAGGCAAGAATACAGTGGTATAACATAGTTAAGGTACTAAAAGATAAAACCTTTCATCCAAGAATTCTCTATCCAGCAAAGCTGGCATTGAAAAATGATGGAGAGCTCAAAATATTCACAGATAAACAGAAATTAAGAGAGTATGCCAATAAGAAACCTTCCCTTCAAGAAATACTAAAGGAAGTTCTGCAGGTTGAAAGGAAAAAACAGGAGAGAAAGAGCTGGAGGAGAGTGTAAGAACAACTAAAAAGACAAAAAAAAAAGAAATGAAAACAACATACAACATACATAAACCCAAAGAAAATATGGCTAGTGTAAGTAATTACATGAGAGTAATAACACTGAATGTTAATGGATTAAATTATCCTGTCAATAGATGCAGATTGGCACAAGGGATTAGGAAATATGACCCATCTCTATGTTGTCTATAAAAACTAATCTTAGACCCAGGTATTCAAGGATGCTGAAAGTGAATGGCTGGAAAACAATCTTGCAAACAAACAATAACAAAAAAGGGTGGAAGTAGCTATGCTAATAACAGACAAAATAGACATTAAATGCAAAACTACTATAAGAGACAAAGATGGACACTATGTATTAGTTAAAAGGGCAATCTTTCAAAAAAAAATCATAATTATTTACACACCTAACAGGAGAATGCCAAAATACATGAGGCAAACACTGGAAAAATAAGTGGAGAAATAAATGCCTTTACAATTATAGTGGGGGACTTTAATACACCATTATCACCATTAGACAGAACATCTTGACAAAGAATCAGTAAAGAAACAAAGACTTTGGTTAATGCATTAGAAGATCTGGACCTAATAGACATATACAGAACACTGCACCCAAATACAGTGAGATATACATTGTTCTTTGAGTACATATGGATCATACTCTAAGATAGACCACATGCTAGGCCACAGAAAAAATCTCGATGAATTTTAAAAGTAGTTTCTCTGACCACAATAGAATGAAATTGGAAATCAGTAAGGTCCAGAGAACCAGATTAGGCACAATGATATGGAACTTAAACAACACACTCTTAGACAAAGAGTGGGTCCATGAGAAAATCTCAAAAGAAATCAGTAACTACCTAGAAATGAATAAAAATGACAACACAACATATCAAAATTTTGGAATGCACCAAAAGCTGTACTGAAAGGGAAATTCATAGTCATAAATGCAGATATCAAAAAGAAGAAAGAGCTAAAATCGAAGACCTAACTGCTCACCTGGTGGATTGGGAAAACAACAATCTAAACCCAAAGGAAGTAGAAAGTAGGTAAGAACAAAGATTAGAGCAGAACTAAATGAAATAGAAAATAAGAAAGCACTAGAAAAAATAAACAAAACCAAAAGCTGGTTCTTTGAGAAGATCAATAATATTGACAAACCCTTAGCCAGACTAACAAAGAAAAAAGGAGAACAGATGCAAATACACAAAATAAGAAATCAGGAAGGGGATATCACCACTGACCCCAGAGATATAAAGAGTATCATAAGAGGATACTTTGAAAAATTATATGCCAACAAGAAGGATAATTTAGAGGGAAAGGACAAACTCCTAGAAACTCACAAGCAGCCTGAATTGATGAAAGAAGAAACAGATGAACTCAATAGTCAAAACACAAGTAAGGAGATAGTCTTAGTCTTTTAAATCCTCCCAACTAAGAAGAGCCCAGCACCAGACGGTTTCAAAGGTGAATTTTACCAAACATTCCAGAAAGACTAATATCAATCCTGCTTAAGCTCCTTCCAAAAATAGAAGTAGAAGGAACATTGCCTAACTCATTCTATGATGCCAACATTACCTTAATACCAAAGTCAAACAAAGATGCCACAAGAAAGTAAAATTACAGACCAATCTCTGTAATGAACTTGGATGCTAATATTCTCAACAAAATACTTGATAATCACAGTCAACAACATAGCAAACAAACTATACACAATGACCAAGTGGGTTTCATCTGCGATATGCAAAGATGGTATGACATAAGAATATCAATGTAATACACCACATAAACAGATTGATAGAAAAAAAATCACATGATCATCTTTATCATCGTAGAAAAGCATTCCACAAAACACAGCACCCCTTCCTTATAAAAACACTGCAAAAGATAGGAATATAATTTTGGTATATCTTCATTGTGTTTCTAAAGATGTCCTTAGATTTGAGAATGTTTCTGTCAACATTTAATGGCATATATTTTCCCTTCTGATTTTGGAGCTAGGAAAACCATCTCCTATTGCTCCAGTCATCTCTTAACTTTGCCTATGTGTCTTTCTTTGAAGAGGTTACTTTTATACTAATATCAAGGAATTCTCTCACCTCTACATTGTAATTTTATATGTTGTTTAGAGTTTTCAATGATAAATTGTTTTTTTCTTTTTGTTCTTGTGTTTCTGTTAGCTCTGTTGTTTTACCTTTCAAATTTAGGCTTTTAATCTGTCTGGAATATACCATTTACAGCAAGAAATAACCCTCTGTGGTTCCAGTTTTCTTGTTAATCTACATTTTTTACTTAATTGCAGCTCTTGTATTAAGGTGTAAATTACCTTGAATATATATTCCTATTTCTTGATATATTTATTCCTGTATCAACCCCATATTGCATAGTTTGTTAAGTACTTCATATTATTAATATATATTAAGATAATGAACCACCGTCGAAAGATGAGTGATCAAATATATTGGCCATTTTGTTTCCATATTTAACTGCATTTCAGTTTGCGACTGTAATTAATTTATAAATATTTTTGAGCTGGCGTTCATTAAGCTATTTTTGTCCTATCTGTAATATGAAATATCATTTAGGAGTTATTTATTTATATTTTTTAGGGTATTCTTTTGTATTTTTCAGGACATTTTAAATAATAATTTATTTGCCCTAAGTATCATGTAATCATATCATCACATAAATATATAATATAGTTTAAGTTGCACTGTTAATATGTATTTTATTTCTGTTTGCTATAGCTTAAATTATGTTGAAAATAATATAAACAAATGTTTTTCTTACAATTATTTAAAACGATTATGCCAAAATTACCAAATTTATGGCTACTGACAGAGTCATTATCATTATTGCAATTACTGTTGTTGCTATAGTTATGATTATGATTACTTTTGTTATTATTGCAAGGCTGATATGATCAAGTCCAGGACAATGAGTGATTTGAATATATAGCCCCACTTTCTCTAAGAAGGGTAGAGTACAATACACGATCTAATTTAAGGTTTTATCAAATAGCCTAGAGCTACCACATAAGCTCTGATTTGAATTGTGTATTTGTTCTTCTCAGATACTGGATAATCCCAACGTACTCTGAGTATTCCAACTAAAATAGCATTAAGTTATTCAATTTTCTTTTCAGATATACATTCAGGTATTGAAGTAATATGTGTTAATTGCAAAAATGAAGAAAGCAATAGGGATTTTAATTGCTCTTTAAATATTTCCAGTTAAATAATAATAATTGTAAAGTCCATATATATTTATCTTTTCTTCCTTTTAGCTCCATTTCCTTCTAACACCTGTACAAATTCAGTTTCAGTTTTGTGCTAATACAAAAACTCTATTTATTCCCCTTTGAAATTTCTAAAACAACTTTGACAAATTATACTCCGTTGTATGAATACCACATTTTATTCACCATTCATCAGCTGATGGCATTTTTAACCATACTTTTTGGCTGCCATACATAATGCTGCTATAAAAATGATATGCAAGTCTTTGCATGGATATATATTTTCATTTCTCTTGGGTGTATGCCAAGGAGTAGATTACTGAATGAAATGGTAACCCCAAGTTTAAATTTTGAGAAACTCCAGGATTTTCCAAAGCAGTTTCATCATTCATGATTCCCACCAACAGTGTATTAGTGTTTCTATATCTCCACATTCCTTTCAACTTGACATAATAATCTGTCTTTTTAATTTAACCTTCCTCCTAGATATGCAGTATTATCTCATTGTGGTTTTGATTAGCATTTCCTTGATTGCTTGTGGTTTTGGTGATCTTTTATGTATATATTGGATATTTGTGAATCTGCATTGGAGATATATGTGTCTTAATCCTTTGCCCATTTTAATTGAGTTGTTTGGCTTTTTATTATTGAGTTTTAAGAATTCGCCATATGTTCTAAATGCAATCACATATCAGCAAATATTTTCTCCCGTTAATTAGGTCTTCTTTAATTTCTTTCATTGATATTTTGTGACCATAATATTTTCAGAGCATAAGTGTTGTAAATAGCTTATTAAATTTATTCCTTTTAATCCTACTGTTAATTCCTCTTTTCAATTTTATATTTGGTTTGTTCATTATGAGCTCTAGAATAAAATTGAGTCCTTTATATTGACCATGTGCCATTCAAACTTTTGGAACTCATTTATTAGCTCTAATAGCTTTTCAGTGTATTCCTCATGATTTTCTATACACAAGATCATATCATGGGTAAAAAAGACATACTTTACTCCTTTCTTTCCAATATGTATTTGTTAAATCAAAATGGTAAGAATTAATATCCTTCTTTTCTTGATCCTCATCTCAGCACAAAAACCTTCACTCATCATAATTATGATTTAACAGTAGATTTTTCATCAAACACCTGTGAGGAAAAGTTCATTTCTATTTCAATTGTTTAGTGCTGTTACCATGAATAGGTGTTATATAGTGTCAAAAATTTTATATATATATATATATATATATATATCCATAGAGAGTCTGTTGGTTAATTTTATGTGTCAACTTGTCTTGGTTTTGGTTTCTAGCTGTTTGGTGAAATACTGTCCTAGTTGTTCAAGGGGAGGTATTGCATAGATGAAATTAGCATCTATAGTCAGATGGAACTAAGTATAGGAGATTATCCACTCTGAAGTGGGGAGACTTCATCCAGTCACTTGCAGGACTTAACAGCAAGACCTAAGGATTCCAGTGATTAGAAGAATTTCTACCTTTGATGTCAATATCAGCTGTTACCAGAATTTCCATCCTGTCATTTTCCCTTAAAGAATTCAGACTCAAGACTTAAACCTCACTCTTACTAGAATTCAAAGTCTCTGTCCTTTCTTGTGTAATTAGGAGTTGCCAGACTCCACAATCATGAGCTAATTCCTTATAAATTTCTTAATGTATGTATACATGTATTCTATTGGTTCTCTTTCTCTGGAGAACTCAGATTGATAAAGATTTTGGTACTGAGAGTGGTTCTAGAGGAACAGAATCTTGGTGTTCTAGATATCTTGTGGCATAGAGCATGTTGAGATATCCCTTCAGAGGTGAGGTACTGGAAAAGTTGCTAGCATTGAGAGGACCAGGGCAATAGAAGACTCCACAAACAGTCCAAGCTGACACTCAAGTTTTTCTGCCACTTGGGTCATATGATCCAGCAGAATCAATGGTGCTGCAAGTGTCAGAGGCAAACAGAGATGTTGTTGGGAGACTTTGGCAGGTCCCTATAGGTAAATTAAACTGGAGACACTTGGGAATTTGAAGCAAATCCCTAACATTCTTTGTGCATTACTACTCTTCTTTGGAGAAACAGCTTTTGGCCTGCTACTGGGACTTAGATGAGACTGAATGCTTAACCATAGCCAACAGGTTACCATGAAATCTGGTTATAATGATATTGGTGCTGTATGAAAAACGAAGCCATAAAGTCAGGCATGCACTGCCTCAATCTATCATCAGATGAAAGTGGCATACAGAAGATCAGACTTGAGCAGGTCCTGATGGCACATTGGCAGTGGTTAATGATTTAGCCGGATGGTCAATTACTTGGAATGAACATAACTGGGGAATTGGTAATGTTGAGGTCCAAGGGGAAGATGTATGTGGATAGAACTGTATGAATTGGCAAAAGACTTAAAAGATATTTGTCCCATGTGAATGCTTATAAAAGGTTTACCTTAGTAGAAGGGGGTTTTAATAATCAAATGTACAGGATGACCTGTTCTATGGATACCAGTCAGCCTTTTCCCCAGCCACTCTTCTCCTTGCCCAGTGGGTTCATGAACAAATTGTTCATGGTTGAAGAAATGGAGGATGTGTATGGGCTCATGGACTTCCATTCACAAAGGCCAACCTAAATACAGGACCTGCTGGGTGCTCAATCTGCCAAGTGCTCAATCTGCCAGAAGCAGACACCAGCACTGAGTATGTGGACTTACAGAGTGTCTTTTTCACATTCATGGTATTCTACTCAGTATTGCTTATAATCAAGGATCAATTTCCCATGAAATAATGTGCAGCAATGGGCCAATGCTCATGAAACTCACTGGCTTTAACATGATCTGCATGATCCTGCAACAGCTGGCTCCAATAAATGGTTGACTGGTTTTTTCCACTATGGGTTGAGCTGTATTTTATTTAACTTTTATTTTTTTTATTAGAGAAGTGGTGAATTTAAAGAACAATCATGCATAAAATATAGAATTTCTATGGGAATACACCACCCAACCACCACCATCTTGCATCTGTGTTGAATATTTGTTACAACTGATGACCTTTTTAATAATTATACTGTTTTTTTAACATTGATTGCTAGCATTTATTGAGATTTTTTTATGTTCTAGGAATTGTGTGATGCAATTATCAAGGATTAACTCATTTAAAACACCCAATACACAGGGCTGTGAAATACGTCCTATTATTATTTTATATTTTTTAATAGGGGAATTGTAGGTTTACAGACAATCATGTAAAAATACAGGGTTCCCGTACACTCCCCTAATGTTGGCACTTTGCATTAGTATAATACATTTGTTACAATTGATGTAAGATTACCAAATTAATATTCTTATCTTTAATGCACTGTTTACATTAGATATATTTTGTTTCCCTATAACACTTTATTATTAGTACCTTGTATTAGTGCAATGCATTTGTTATAATTAATGAAAGAATATTCTTATATTTGTACTATTAACTCCCATCCATGATCTATAAAAGGGTTAGCTGTATTATACAGTCATATGTTTAATCTTTTAATTTTTTTTCTAGTAACATATATGACCTAAAATTTCCCACTTTTACCACATTTTCATATATAATTCAGTTTTGGTAATTACGCTCACAATAATATTATACCATAATCACCATCCATTGCCAAAACTTTAAAATCAACATGAATAGAAATGCTGTAGAAATTAAGCATCAACTCCCCATTCTTTAACCCTAATCTATCCACTAGTTACCTGTATACTAAATTCTAACTCTGTAAGTTTGTTTATTATAACTAGTTCATGTGAATAAAATCATAAAATATTTGTCTTTTTGTGCCTGACTTATTTCACTCAGTATAATATCCTCAAGGTTCATTCATATTGTCACATACATCAAGACTTCATTCTTTTTTTATGGCAGAATAATATTCCATTGCATTTATATGCCACATTTTGTTTATCCATTCTTCAGTTGATGGACCCATGGATTTCTTCTACATTTTGATAATTGTGAATAATAGTTCTATGATTATTGATACACAAATATATGTTTGAGACCCTGCTTTCAATAATTCTGTGTTAGTACCTAGATGTGGCTTTGCTGGGGCATATGATAATTCTATATTCAGCTTCCTGAGGAACTACTACATTGTCTTCTGGAGTTGTTGATCACTTTACAGTCACATCAGCAATGTTTGGGTATTCCTATTTCCTCTCCAACATTTGCAGTTTTCTGTTTTATCAATAGTAGCCATTCCAATGTGGTTTGGATTTGCATTTCCCTAGTAGCTAAAGTGGTAGTTTGAGTCATTTGGGGGCTCCAGAAAATTTTGTTCTTAAATTAATCCATTCCTGTGGGTGAGGACCTATTGCAGGTGGGATCCTTTGATTAGATTTCTTAAGTTAAGGGCCATTTGAATAGATTACTTCAGTAAGGTGTAACCCAGGGTAGGTCTTAATCCTCTTACTGGAGTCCTTTAAAAATGGGGTGGATATACAGTGGGAACAAAAAACAACAGAGATAGAAAGAAATATCTAGAAGCTGAAAGAGAAAGTCCCATAAGCCATAAGCTGAAAGCAATGGAGCCTGGAAGAGAAGGCAGAGACTGGCAGATGCTGCCATGGTGCCCTGTCATGTGACAGGAATCTAAGATCTCTGTCAGCTGATCTCTGGGGAGAGAGCTTCACTAATGCTTGATTTAGACATTTTTCTCAGACTGAGAACTGTAAGCTCATAAATTAATAGATCCCCATTTTAAAAGCCAACCCATTTCTAATATATTGCCTTGGCACCTTTTGCAAACTAAAGCAACTGGTGATGTTCAGCAGGATTTCATGTGCTATTTAGCCATTTGTATATTATCTTTGGTAAATGCCTATTCAAGTCTTTTGCTAATTTTAAAATTGGATTGTTAGTCTTTTTTATTTTTGAGTTATCTGATTGCTTTATATATTTTGGTATTAAACCTTATCAGATATCTGGTTTCCAAATATTATGTCACTTTTGTGACAAAGTCCTATGATGCACAAAAGTTTTTAATTTTAAGAATGCTGTTTATCTATTTTTCTTTCTTTCCTTGTGATATTTGTGCAAATTCTAAGAAAATATGGCCTAACACAAGATCCTGAAGATGATTTTTACATTTTCTTCTTGGAATTTTATAATCCTGGTTCTTATAATTAGAGCTTTGATCCATTTTTGAGTAATTTTTTGTATATGGTGTGAGATAGGAGTCCTCCTTCACTCTTTTGCTGATGAATAGTTAGTTCATCCATTACCATTAGTTGAAAAATCTATTCTTTCCCAATTAAGTGGACTTGGAAGCCTAGTCAAAAATCAATTGGCCATAGATGTCTGAACTCTCACTTTGATTCCATTTGTCTTCCTCTCTCTCTCTATATATATATATCTTCATGCCAGTACAATATTTTGACCACTTCATTTTTCCAACTTCATTCTTTTTTTCAATAGGTTTTTGGCTATTTAGGGATCCTTGTCTTTCCAAATAAATTTCGTAATTGGCTTTTCTATTTCTGCCAAGTAGGTTATTGGAATTTGGATGGGGATTGAATTGAATATACAAATCATTTTGGGTAGAATTGGCATCTCAATGATATACATCTTCATATTTAATCTTCTAATCCATGAACACAGAATGTCTTTAAATTTATTTAGGACTTCTTTGATTTCCTTTAGTACTATTTTGTAGTTTTTTGCATACAAGTGCTTGGTTAAATTTATTCCTAGATACTTGATTATTTTAGTTGCTATTTTAAATGGAATTTTTTCTTGATTTCCTCCACAAATTGTTCATTCTTAGTGCACACAAACAGTACTAATTTTTTAGTGTTTATCTTATTCCCTGCCACATTCTTGAACTCATTAGCTCTAGTAGAATTGTTTTAAATTTTGAGGAACTTTATATGTATATATAGGATCATGTCATCTGCAATTAGTAAAAGATTTACTACTTCCTTTCCAAATTGGTTGCCTTTTATTTTTTATTCTTGCCTAACTCTTCTTGATCAAATTTGTAGCACGATGTTGAATAACAGTGGTGACAATGGGCATCCTTATCTTGTTGCAGAACTTAGAATGAAATATTTTAGTCTTTCAGCATTGAGTATAAAGTTAGTTTTGGCCTTTTCAAATATTTCCTTTATCATGTTGAAGAAGTTTCCTTGTATTCATATTTTTCTAAGTGGTTTTTTTGGGGGGGTATTTTTAAAGGAGCTTTAGATTACATAAATGTTACATTGAAAATATAGGGGATTCCCATACCTCTACCCCAACCTCTCCCCCTCCCACACTTTACTCAATTAACAACATATTTCTTTAGTGTGGTGCCTTTGTTACAATTGATGAACACATATTGAAGCACTGCTGCTAAGCATGGTCTATAGGTTATATTATGGTTTACACTTTGCACCACACAATTTTATAGGTTTTGACAAAATATATAACAACTTGTATCCATCATTGCTATATCATACAGAACAATTCCAATGCCCAAAACATGCCCCATGGTACAACTATTATTCCCTCTATTTCCCCTCAGAACCTCTGGTGACCACTGTCTTTAGATCAATGTTACAAGTTCTTCCAATATTAGAATAATAATAAGTCTACTTTAGTCCATAATTGCATTCCCCCTTTATCTTTGTTCATTCCTCAGTGTTGAGCATTTTGGGATGGTGATGCCCAGTCTGCTTCTGATTCGTAGGGGGCTTAGATCTCATGGGACAGATGGATGGAACTGTCTTGCTTTCATTTGCAGATAATCTCTGTGTTGGGGATGGACATTGCCCATCATCATCCTTTTGTTGGTTGTCCCAGGTGGGTCTTATGAACTGGAAAGTACCCATTAAATCTATGTCCCAGAGACTTAAGTCTCCCTCCTGTTCATATGCTGGCTGAGCCCTGAATTTATAAGAGTGTTTCTCAAGAAATAATGCTGGAATTTGTCCACTGCTTTTTCTACATCAATCAAGATGATCATGTGCTTTTTCCCTTCTGTTAGCTAATGTGGTGTTTTACATTTATTTTCTTATGCTGAATCACTCATGGATACCTGACAGGGGAACACTTGAGCGTGGTGTATAATTCTTTTAATTTGCTGTTGGATTTGATTTGCAAGTATTTTGTTGAGGATTTATCTATCTACATTCATAGAGAAGAAATTGATCTGTAATTTTCATTTCTTGTAGTATCTTTATCTGGCTTTGCTATTAGTGTAATGTTGTCCTCCGAGCAAGGTAGTGTTCCCTACTCTTGAAATTTGAAAGACTTTGACCCAAAATAAAATTAATTATTCTTGGAATGATTGGTAGAATTCCTCTGTGAAGCCATCAGCTCCAAGTCTTTTCTGTGTTGTCAGGGTTTTGTTGACTGATTCAATATTATTACTTGAAATTGGTCCATTGAGGTCTTCTATTTTTTCTAGAGTCTTTGTAGACTTTTCAAGAGTTTCTAGGATTTTGTCCATTTCAACCAAGTGTTCTAATTTATTGGCATACATTTATTCAATTTTTTCACAGTATCCTCTAATGATCTTTATCTTATTTCTGTGGGGTCAGTATTAATATCCCCCTTTCTCATTTCTGACTTTATTTACTAGAACCTTCTCTCTTTTTTTTGTCAGTCTAGCTAAGGGTTTATCAATTTTATTGATCTTTTTAGGGAAGTAAATTTTGGTTTGTTAATTCTATTGTTTTATATTGTCACTTTCATTCTTTTCTGCTGTAATCTTTATTTCCTTTTTTTCTGCTTGTGTTTTGATAGGTTTGCTGTTCTTTTTCTGTTTTCTCCAGATGTTCAGGTAGATCTTTGATTTAAGGTCTTCCTTCTTTTTAAGATTTATTTTATTTATTTCTCCCCATGCCCTCGATGTTTTGCACTTGCTGTGTTTGTCTTCCTTGTTTCTTTAGGAGGCACCGAGAGCCAAACCAGGGACCTCTTAATATGGGAGGGAGGCACATAATCATTTGAGCCACCTCTACTCCCTCCTTCATTTTTAATGTAGGTGTTTAAAGCTATAAACTTCCTTCTCAGCACGGCCTTCACTACATCTTATAAGTGTTTATATGTTTTGTTTTCATTTTTATTCATTTGGAGATGCTTACTGATTTCTCTAATTTCTTCTTTGACCCACAGATTTTTTAAGTGTGCATTGTTTAACTTACCTATATTTGTGAATTTTCCAGTTTTCAACTTTTATTTCCAGCTTCTTTCCATTATGGTTATAGGTGATGCTTTGTATAATTTCAATCATTTTAAATTCATTGAGACTTGTTTTGTGACCCAAATTGTGGTCTATCCCAGAGAATTATCCATAGACACTTGAGAAGAATATTTTTCCAGTTGTTTTGGGGCACAAAGTTCTGTATATGTCTGTTAAGTCTAGCTCATTTATCATATTATCTAAGCTCTCTATTTCCATATTAATCCCCTGTCTAGATATTCCATCTATTGATGAGCGGTGTATTGCAGTCTCCAGCTATTATTGTAGATGAGTATTTCTCCCTTCAGTTTTGCCAGTGTCTGCCTCATGTATTTTGGGGCACCATGGATTGGTGCATAAATATTGTGGTTGCTATTTCTTCTTGGAGGAGTGCCCTTATTAAAATAAATGTATAGTGTCCTTTGTCCCTTATAACAGTTTTGATTAAACTCTATTTTTTCTCTGATATTATTATAGCTAACCCAATTCTTTTATGTTACTGTTTGTGTGGAATATCTTTTCCCAAACTTACCCTTTCAACCAACTTGGGACTTAGGGTGTAAGTTGAGCTTCTTGTAAACAGTAGATAGATGGATCATATTTTTTATCCATTCTGCCAATTTATGTCTTTTGATAGAGGTTTTTATCCATTAACATCTAATGTTATAAATGTAAAGCCAGTACTTACTTTAGTTTATCTTTTGCTATTAATATGTCATAGCTTTTGTTTTTGTCTCTCTTTTTACACTTTTAGTTACTCTTGCTATTAATCCTTATTTCTATACTCTACTCCAAGCTTTACTCTCCTGTCTTTTCTTTTCAGCCTGCCTTTCAATTGCAGAACCCTCTTTAGTATTTATTGTAGATCAGGTTCTTACTGACATCCTCTCTCAGTTTCTGTTTATCTATTAATATTTTAAACTCACCCTCCTTTTGGAAGCACTGTTTTGTCTGGTACTTTTTCAATTTCTTAAATCTCTCATGTGGCAGCCTTCTCAAATCCATTATTTTTGATGAGAATTCCACTCTAAGTCTTATTGTGTTCCCCTTGTATGGGTCAAATCACTTTACTTTTGCTACTTAGAGGATTTTCTCTTTATCTTTGGATTTTGATATTTTGATTAGTATGTTTCTCAGCAGGTATTTTAGGATTCTTTATGCTTGGATATGTTGTTCTTCTTGAACAATATATTAATGTCTTTCATAAGAATTCATAAGAGTTGGGAAATTTGGGGCCATTATTTCATCAAATAGACTTTCTGCCTTTTCTCCCCACATCTTCTCCTTCTGGGACACTCATGATGTGTTCGTTTGTGCCCTTCATGCTGTCATTCAAATCCCTTCTAGTTTTTTCTTCTGCTTTTTACATACATGTTGTTATATATCTCTCATATATATTTTAATAAAATTTTTTCTAAGTATATCATTCATACACAAACATCCATAAACAATAAATGTGTACTCAAATTTGTGAATTTTCAAAAAGCATACATATCATAAAATGCTGCCATATATCACCTAAAAACTTGCATTGTGAAATATTTGTTACAAACTCTGAAAAAGCATCATCAAATGCAACGATAAGAAGAAATGAAGATGTGAAACATATGACAACACAGATGAAACTGGAAGACATTGTGTTGAGTGAAGCAAAACAGACACAAAAGAACAAATACTGTATGACTGTCCTATTATGAACTAAATTATTGTGTAAACTCATGGATTTAATAATTAGGATATAGGTCACCAGAAAATAGAAGGATGGTAGAGAATGGAAAGTTGACTGTTTTTGGTTAAAAAGTTGTTTGTAAATCTTTGGAATTGAACAGAAATGGTTAAAGCATATCATGGTGTTTGTAATTAGCAGTGTTATTGTATGGTAAGACAGTGGTAGAAACGGAAATCCTAAGGTCATGTATTACTAGAAGGAAAGCTAAAAACTGTAACATGGGACTGTGTAACAGTAGAAATCTCATGCAAAACATGAATATGGGGGATATTGCATATATGAGACTGTTTTTAAAAAGTATAAATATAAATATACTATAGAGCTATTGCATGGCAGATGAATCATAGAGAGATCGAGAGGTAATAAGTTATATTTGCTTTTTGTTGTTATTTTTGCAATAAAGAAAGTGCTCTGGAAATGATTGGGGTGATGAATGCACAAATATGTGATTACACTGAATACCATTGTTTGTGCTCTTTGAATAGATTTATTCTTTATTAATATGTAACAATAATATTGATTTGTTGAAAATAAAAAGGTATATATTATTATTAACTATAGGCGATAACTTATATTTGGTGTATTTTTCTCCAACCCACCAAATTATTAACACCCTATATATAATAATATATATTTATTGTTGTACAGAAGAAAACATTCTGATATTTGTCCTGTTAACCACAGTCCACGATCCACCAGTGGATACTCTGTGTTATGCAGTCTCGTGCTTTATCCCATTGTGTCAGCTGCTTTTTCATCCTTTTGACAATGTCCTTTGAGGTACAAAAGTGTTTAGTATTCTCTCCCAGAAGGCCCCATTTATCTATTTTTTCTATTTTGCTCATGCTTTGGATGTTAGATCCAAGAAACCACCACTTACCACAAGATCTTGAAGATGTTTCCATATATTTACTTCTAGTAGGTTTATTGTCCTGGCTTTTAAATTTAGATCTTTGATCCATTTTGAGTTGATTCTTGTATAAGGAGTGAGATAGGGGTACTCTCAATCTTTTGTTTCTTGATATCCAGTTCTCCCAGAAACATTTCTGGAAGAGAGAGTTTTGTCCCATTAACAAGGACTTGGTAGGTTTGTCAAAAATCAGTTGACCATAGAGGTTAGGATTTATTTCTGGTCTCTGAAATCTATTCCACTGATCAATGTGCTTATCTTGATGCCAATACCATGCTGTTTTGACCACTGTATCTTTGTAGTATGCTTCAAGGTCAGGCAGGGAAAGTTCTCCCACATTTTTCTTCTTTCTCAGAGTGCTTTTGGGTATTTGGGTGCAATTTCCCTTCTAAATACATTTGGTAATTGACTTTTCTATTTCTGTAAATTAGGCTGTTGGAATTTGGGTTGGTATTGCATTGAATCTATAAATCAATTTGGGTAGGAATGTTTTCTTCATGATATTTAGTATTCCAGGCCATGAACATGGAATATCTTACCATTTGTTTAGGTCTTCAATGATTTTTTTAGCAGTTTTTGTAATTTTTTTTAATATAGCTCCTGCAGTTCATTGGTTAAATTGATTCCTATGTACTTGAGTATTTTTGTTGCTATTGTACATGGAATTCTTTTTTCTTATTTCCTCCTTTGATTGTTCAATACTATTATATGAAAACATTACTATTTTTTTGTGTTGATCTTGTATTCTGCCACATTGCTGAAGTTATTTATTAGCTAAAAGAGCTTTGTCAGAGGCATTTTAGAAATTTTAAAATATAGGACCATGTCATCCATGAATAGTGAGAGTTTTACCTCCTTTTTTCTTATTTCGATGCTTTTTACTTATTTTTATTATATAAATGTAGCTAGAACTTCTAGCATAATATTGAATAACAGTAGGGTCAATTGGCATCCTTATTTTATTCCCAAACTTAGAGAGAAAGGTTTCAACCTTTCTCTATTGTGTATGATGCTAGCTGTCGATTTTTGATATATGCCTTTTATCATATTGAAGATTTTCCCTTCTATTCCTAAATTTGGATGTGTTTTTGTGAAGAAATGATGCTGAATTATTTATTTGCATCTTCTCTATATTTTCTTTGTCAGTTTAACTAAGTGTCTGTCATTTTTGTTGGTCTTCACAAAGAGCCAAGTTTTGATTTTGTTGATTCTCTCTATTGTTTTAATTCAAAATATCAGTTATTTCTAACCTGATCTCTTTTTTTTCCTTCAGCTTGGTTTGCAATTAATTTGCCTTTCTTTTTCTAGTTCCTCCCAGGGTGCAGTTTTGTATTTGATGCTAACTCTGTCTTCTTTTTAAATATAAGCATTGAACACTATAAATTTCTCTCCCAACACTTGCCTTTGTGGTGTCCTAAGGGTCTTGATATGTTGTGTTCTCATTTTCATTTGTCTCAAGATATTTACTGAATTATCTTTCAATTTTTTCAATGACCCACTGATTATTGAAAAGTGTGTTGTTTAGTCTGCATATATTTATGAATTTTCCTGTCTTCCATCCATTACTGATGTTCCTTAGGATAGGTATTTTCCATCATCATCTCCTCATCAGCTTTCCTGAGTGAGTTCAATGTACCGGAGAGTAAGTGCTGCAACTCCACTGAAATTCAGGGCTAAAGTTGCACACAGAAAGACCAAAGATCTAAGTCTCCAGGACACACAACCATCCAAGACACACAACCATCCAATATAGTGCCAATTATAGGCTCAAACAAAAGGGGTAAAAAAGCCATGTATAGAAAAACTACAAAGAATTCCAACTCACATTGGGGAACATAAACTCCAAAGTAAGGCCCACTATCAGTGTGCTGAGTTCCTGAGCTTGTCTGCTCTGCTTATAATTTCTGGATGACTCTAGATTCCTCAGGAGCCCTGCTATTTGAGACACTTTTTACTGTGGCAGTCAGTGAGATCCTGTTGAGATGTGCATAAGTCTAACCTCTGGAATGACCTCTCAACTCACATTGAAACCTCTTAGCCATATAAATTCATTTGTATTTTCCATTTCCCTCTTTTAGTCAATGTTTTTTCCAGACGCATTGCTAGTTTGGGCTTGGCTAAAGTCCCTTAGTGCCAGGGGTGCTAATCCCCAGGAGTCATGTCCCACACAGAGGGGAAGGTAGTGAATTTATATAATGAGTTTGGCTTAGAGAGAGGCCACATTTGAGCAACAAGGAGGCTTTCAGGAGGTAGCTCTTAGGCAGTATATAATGCTAAGCTAAGTTTCAATTTCATAAGAAAAGTTTCATAAGTACAATCATCAATATCAAGGGCCTGGCATGATTGTCTGTCTTCCTTCACTAGCCATTGACTTGCACTCAGGGGATTCTTGCTGTCTTACTAAAGAATATAGCAGAATGGGATGAATTCCAGGATGGGAATTCAATATTCTTTCATTAATTGTGTAGATCTCCACCCACTGAGACAATGCCCCATGAACACTTGAACTTATTCATATGCCTTAGAGACATACCACGGGTGAACTGTTTCCCATGCATCACCCCCAGTACTGACAATCCACACCAATGATCCTCCCCTACCACAGCTGTGATCCTTCTGTGATAAAAAACCTCTCCAAAAATGAAGCCAACAAATAGCCAAATAAAATTAATAAGAAAATGAAAATAATAATTTAAAAAATAAGCAAGAAAATAGAAAAAAATTTTAAATTGTAATAATAATTTTTTTTCAGCATTGTGTCTTTCATCACTGCAAGATCTGTCATCTTGTTTGTACAGTGACATTTTCATCCATATATTCCCCCAGTGTGTTATTTTTTTTCCATTTTATCCTCAAAGACGCTTTAGGATACAGAAAAGTCACATAGAAAATATAGAGGATTCCCATATACACAACGCCCTCCTTCATTTCCTCTCTTCCCTATTATTAATATTTTACATATGGATGGTACATTTGTTACAATTGATGTACAAATATTGAAGCAATGATGCTAAGCATTATAAAGGGTTTACATTATGCTTTACATTTTGAATCATTTACTTTTATAGGTTTCGGTGAAACTTGAAGTGGCCTTTATCCATTATTGCTAGATCATATTGAACAAATATAATGCCCTGAAAATGCCTTACATTCCATCTATTGTATTCTTCCCTTCCCTCATAACCTATGGTAAAAAATAAGTTTCAATTTTCGAAGAATAAGATTCATAGTTACTTGCGATAATATTGAGGGCATGACATATTGGTCTGTTTTCTTATATTAGGCACTACCTATGTTCTCAAGGACTTAGCAGGACTCCCCAGGATGGAAGTTTGATATTTCTTGTTTATTGAGTGGGACTCCACCTGCTGATATAACACAATATGACAAGATGGGCACAAAGATATTCCATAGAAGTCTGCCCTAGGTGTGCCATATCCCATATACTCCCCCTATATCCAACACACTGCACCAGTAACCCTTCCCTGCCATATTTGCCAAAAAAAAAATCCCAACATTGTAGTTTTAAGCACAGGCCTGCAAATCCCCAGAGTTCACCTGTTCCTTACCTGACCCTCCCCTAAGTTCCATGGATAGGTCAGCCCAACCCCCCATCCTAAACCCCCTCACAGACCAGCACCGCCAAACCCAATCACATTACTGTGGCATGTCATACTTATCCACTGCACAACTACACCTTTCAAACTTATTGTAGACTTTGCCTATATGGGCATCAGTTCACCACCCTCTATTTCTTTTCTGTCTCCTGAAAACCTGTGTACAGGCTATAGAACTGTGGGTCTGCTCAATTTTCTTAATTCATATCAGTGAGGTCATGTAATATTTGACCTTCAGTGCCTGGCTTCACTCAGCATAAGGTCTTCAAGATTCATCAATGTTATCCCATGTATTGAAACTGCAGTCCTTCTTACAGCTGAATAATATTCCATTGCATGTACATACCACAGCTTGCTTATATATTCATCTGTTGAGGGCCATTTGGGTTGCTTCCAACTTTTGGCAAGAGTGAATAAAGCCACTATGAACATTGGTGTACATATTTCTGTTCATGCCCATGCTTTCAATTCTACTGGGTATATACCCAGTAGTGGAATTGCTGGATAATATGGCAGTTCTATACTTAGCTTCCTGAGGAAATGACAATCTCCTCTGCACAATAACTGCACCATTTTACATTCCCACTAGCATGGGATAAATGTTCCCTTTCCTCCACATCCTCTCCAAAACTTGTAGTCCTCTGTTTTTCGATAGCTACCAGCCTAATGTGTGTAAAATGGCATCTCATTGTAGTTTTGATTTGCATTTCCCTAATAGCTAGTGATGCTGAGCATCTTTTCATGTGCTTTTTAGCCGTTTATATTTCTTCTTTGGAAAAGTGTCCTTTCAAATCACTTGCCCATTTTTTAAAAGGGTTGTTTGTCTTTTTATTTTTAAGATCTAAGATTTCTTTATATATGTTGGATATTAGGTGCCTAATAGATAGATGGTTCCCAAACATTTTCTCCCATTTAGTAGGATGCCATTTCACTTTCTTGACAAACTCTTTTGAAGCACAAAAGTTTTAATTTTGAGGAGGTCGCATTTATCTATTTTTCTTCCATTGTTCATGCTTTTTGTGTAAAGTTTATGAAACCATTTCCTACTAGAAGATCTTGTAGATGCTTCCCTACATTATCTTCCTGGACTTTTATGGTCTTGGCTCTTATATTTATATTATTGTTCCATCTCGAATTAATTTTTGTATAAGGTATGAGATGATGTTCCTCTCTCATTCTTTTGGATATGGAAATCCTGTTCTCAAAGAACCATTTGTTTGAAGAGGTCATTCTCTCCCAGTTGAATGGGCTTGGTGGCCTTATTGAATATCAGATGACTGTATATGTGAGGATGTATATCAGAACTGTCAATTCAGTTCCATTGGTCGGAATGTCTATCCTTGTGCCAATATCATGCAGTTTTGACCACTGTAGCTTTGTAGTATGTTTTAAAGTCACGTAGTTTGATCCCTCCAATTTCAATTTTCTTTTTCAATATGTCTTTGGCTATTCAGGGCCCCTTGCTCTTCCAAATAAATTTCATAGTTAGGTTTTCCAATTCAATAAAAAATGCTGTTGTAATTTTTAATGGGATATTGTAAATCTTTAAATCAGTTTGGGTAGGATAAACCTCTTAATCATGTTTAGTCTTCCTATCCTTGAACTGCGATTATTCCTCCATTTATTTAGGTTTTCCTTCATTTCCTTTTGCAATGTTGTGTAGTTTTCTGTATACAAGTCCTTTACATCTTTAATTAATTTTATTTCTAGGTATTTGATTCTTTGGTTGCTATTGTAAGTGGAATTTTATTTTTTAATTTCTCCTCAGATTGCTTACTATTGGTATACAGAAATGCCACTCATTTTTGTGCATTGATCTTAGATCCTGCCACTTTACCAAGCTCATTTATCAGCTCTAGAAGCTTTGTTATAGATTTCTCAGGGCTTTCTATATATAGGATCAAGTCATCTGCAAATAGTGAAATTTTTACTTCTTCCTTTAAAATCTGGATGACTTTTAGATCTTTTCCTTGCCTAAGTGCTTAAGCAAGTACATCTAACACAATGTTAAGTAAGAGAAGTGATAGTGGGCATCCTTGTCTTTTCCCACAACTTAGAGGGAAAACTTTCAGCATTTCACCATACAATATGATGTTAGCTGTGGGTTTTTCATACATATCCTTTATCTTGTTGAGGAAGTTTTTTTCTATTCCCATCTTTGAAGTGTTTTTATTAGGAAAGGGTTATGTATTTTGTCAACTGCTTTTTCTGCATCAATAAAGATGATATGTGATTTTTTTCTTTTGATCTGTTAATATGGTGTATTACATTGATCTATTTTCTTGTGTTGATTTTCTTGCATACCAGGAATGAAACCCACTTGGTCATGATGTATAATTCATGTGATGTGTTGTTGAATATGATTAGAAAGTATTTTGTTGAGGATTTTAGCATTTAGGGTCGTTAGAGAGATTGGTTTATAGTTTTCCTTTCTTGTGGCATTTTTGTGTGACTATGGTATTAGGGTGATGTTGGCATCATAGAATGAATTAGGTGATGTTCCCCCCATTTCTATTTTTTTTGGAAGACTTTACGGATTGGTGTTAGTTCTTTTTGGAATGATAGCTAGAATTCACCTGTGAAGCCATATGGTCCTGGTTTCTTAGTTGAGAGGTTTTTGATAACTAATTTAATTTCATTACTTGTGATTGGTCTGATGAGTTCATCAATTTCTTTTTTATCAGAGTAGACTTCTTGTGTGTTTCTAGAAATTTGTCCTAGGTCGATCTAAGTTATCCATCTTGTTGGCATACACTTTTTCAAAGTATCCTTTTATAATACTCTTTATTTCAGTGGGGTCAAAGTAGATATCCCATTCCTCATTTCTTATTTTATGTATGTGCATCTTCTTTCTTTTTTTCTGTTAGTTTAGCTAACAGTTTGTCAATTTTATTAATCTTCTCAAGAATCAGCATTTGGTTTTGTTTATTTTTTTCAGTGCTTTCTTATTTTGAATTTCATTTGATTTTGCACTAACCTGTTATTTTCTTCTTTCTCCTTCATTTGGAGTTAGTTTGTTGTTCTTTTTCTAATTCCTCCAGGTGTGTAGTTAGGTCTTCGATTTTAGCTCTTTCTTCTTTTTTAACATAAGCATTTATTTCTATAAATTTACCTCAGGACTGCTTTTGCTGCAATCCATAGGTTATGATATGTAGACTTGTCATTTTCATTCATATAAAGGTAGTTAGTGATTTCTTTTGCAATTTCCTCCTTGACCCACTGATTGTCTAAGAGCGTGTTGCTAAATTTCTATAATTTTGTGCCTAACCTGTTTCTTGGCTCCTTACTGATTTCCAGCCTCATTCCATTGTGGTTAGGGAAATTAATTTGCATAATTTCAATCTTTTTAAATTCATTGAGTGTTGTTCTTTGGCCTATCATGTGGTATATACCAGTGAATGATCTATGTGCACTTGAGAAGAATGTATATCCCATTGTATTTGGATGTAATGTTCTCCATATGTCTATTAGATCTAGTTCTTCTAATGCATTATTCAAGGTCCCTGTTTTTTATTGATCCTCTGTTGAGATGTTCTGTCTAATGGTGATAATGGTGTATTAAATTCCCCCACTATAATTGTAGAGGCATCTACTTTTCCATTTATTTTTTCCAATGTTTGCCTCATGTATTTTGAGTCACCCTTGTTAGATGCATAAATGTTTATGATTGTTCTTTTTTCTTGATAGATTACTGCTTTTAAAATATAAAGTATCCTTCTTAGTCTCTTACAATAGTTTTGCACTTAAAGTCTATCTTTTCCAATGTTATTATAAATACTCTCACCTTTTTTTGGTTATTGTTTGCATGTAAAATTGTTTTTGAACACTTTATTTGCAACCTCCTTGCATCCCTGGTTCTAAGGTGAATTTCATGTAGGCAGCATTTAGATGGTTCATATTTCCTTATCCATTCTGCCAATTTATGTCTATTGATTAGTAAGGTTAATCCATAAAAATTCAATGTTGTTACTGTCAAGGCATTATATTAGCCATATATTCTTTACATTTATATATTACATATGTTTTTTTTTTCACTTCTTTTTTTTATCATTTTAGTTATTCTTACCAGTAATCTTCATTCCTACACACTCCTCCAACCCTTTCTCTCCTAT
Source organism: Cabassous unicinctus (assembly GCA_029593785.1). NCBI lineage: Eukaryota > Metazoa > Chordata > Mammalia > Cingulata > Chlamyphoridae > Cabassous > Cabassous unicinctus. Next base: position 33,974 of record JAQZBX010003771.1, read on the forward strand.
TTTGTTTCCTATCAACCTGCAGAACTTCCTTTACTATTTCTTGAAGGGCAGGTTTCTCTCTTACTTTCTTTTCAACTGTGAATATTTTGAACTCTTCCCCATTTTTTAACACCAGCTTTGCTGGAAACAAAATTCTTGGCTGGAAGGTTTTTTTTTTTTCCACACCTTAAGTGTGTCATACCACTGCCTTCTTGCTTCTATGGTTTCAGATGAGAAAATCAGCACTTTATCTTATAGAGCTTCCCTTGTGTGTGATGGATTGATTTTCTCTTGCTGCTTTCAGTATTATCTCATTGTCTCGAACACTGGACTATTTGAAAAGTATATATCTTAGAGTAGGCCTATTAGAACTTATACTGTTTGAGGTGCCCTGTGCTTCCCAGATTTTTATGTCCATGTTCCACAAAAGAGTTGGAAATTTTCAGCCATTATTTCCTCCAACATTTTTCCTGCCCCTGTTCCCTTCTCTTCTCCATCTGGGATAACTATAATACATATGTCTGTGTGTTTCATGTTGTCATTCAAATCTCTAAGTGCCTGATGGATTTTTTCTATCTTTTTATCTATCTGTCCTACTATTTGTCTAATTTCAGATGTACTGTCTTCAACATCACTGATTATTTCCTCTGTCTGTTCAAATATGCTGTTATGTGCTTCCAGTGTATTTTTGATTTCTTGCATTGTACCATTCATCACCATCTGATTCATTATCTTTTTATGTATATTTACAATTTCTTCAGTATGTTCCCCCAGTGTCTTCTTAATAACCTTTATCTCTTCTTTCTGGGTATATCTCAGGCTGCTCTACTCATCAATCAATCACTCTGAAGTTTGACACCCACAGGAGATATACCTGGATTTTGCAACTTAAATAAAGAAAAAGAAGAAAAAAGGAACGAATAAAAAGTGAAAAATAACAGGTCCAAGAAGACCTAAAACAAGGGAAAAAAATCTGTCTATACATTCTCTCTCATATGGTACCTGCAGAGTGCCCTATAACACAGTGGATTCCCTTCTCTTAGGAGTTTATATAAAAAATAGAACCAGGAACATCATATATACAAGGCAGAAATTGCTCTACTGAGATACACCAGCTCCACAGGTTTAGTAGGCTTCTGACAGTGTATCTCAGTCTTCCCACCCCCATTCCCTCAAGCAAGTTGAGCTCCTAAAAGTTTGCCAGAGCCAGGCTTGTTAGGTGTCTGCCTCTGCCCCTTACTGGCCAGTTCCTCTCTCTCCTAGGGCAGCTGGGTGTTGCAGACTGCTTGATGAAATAACCCTTCCTCTCTTCCAGGAACTACCTCAGTGCTGGTTAGGTCTTATTTGAGATTCAAAGAGGATATAGCTGGCCAAACTCACTGAAAAAAAACCACTCTCCACCCTCCACCAGACCCCTCTTCCTCCCAGGGAACACTCCCTCCTACTCATTTGGCAGCTGTGAGCCAAGGATTTTACGAAGGCTATTTGCCTTGAGTGTGGGTTATATGTGCCATTTCCAGCCAAGGGGTAACTCATGATTTTCCCTTGGCTTTTTTTTAATCTGTCTCACTTCCTCCTGGATGATGCAAAGCACTTTCATGTTGTATAGATCTCCAAAGCAGCTTCCTTGGGTAGGTTTTTGCCCTATCTCCATTGTTTTCTGTGAGAGAATTGACCTCTGTATATCTACTTTGACACCATCTGCCCAGAAGTCTCAGTAGCACTATATTTTGAAAATGCTCCTTAAAAATTTGTAACAAATATTTCAAAACAATGCAAGGTGTTAGTCGTGGGGTGATATATGGGAGTCCTGAATGATGATATACATGTTTTTTCTGTACGTTCATACATTTTACTATGCACTTATTGGTTATGTATGTTCATGTATGAATGTTCAACTTCAATTAAAAAGGAAAAAATATATATTTTACCTACCCCCAAAATGAAGTTTCTATAAACAATTGTTTGCTCACATATTAGATAACCTGGATGAAATAGACAAATATCTAGACACACACAAATTACCTGAAATGACTCAGAAGAAATAGATCTACACATACACATAAAAAAATAGAAGTAAAGGGATTGACTTTGAAAATTCTTAATAAAGTAAAGAACAGGACTGGATTGCTAAACTAGTGAATTTAAGATACATTCCAAGAAGAATTAACACAGCACTATTGAAATACTGCCAAAAAAATAAAGAGGAGGGAACACTTCATACTTCATTCTATCAGGTCATCATCACCCTCATAGTAAAGCCAGAGAAAGATATCACAAAAAGAGAAAATTAAAGATCAATATCCAGCATTTATATTCAAATATCCTCAATGAAATTCTAACAAAGTGAATACAATCACACATAGGAAGAATTATACACCTTGATCAAGTTGGTTTTATACCAGTTATACAAGGATAGATCAATATAAGGGAAACAATTAATGCAATATACCAAATTAACAGAAATAAGGAATAAAAAGTATGATCACCACAATTGATGCACAAAAGGCATTTGATAAAACTCAAAGCAATTTCTTGATGAAAACATACAAATTCACAGAATAGAAGGAAACTATCACAAAATGATAAAGCACATATTTGGAAAACCCACAGCTAATATCATACTCAATCTTAAAAGAATGAAGCAATCTGCCTAAGAATAGAAACAAGACAAGAATGTCCACTATCACAATGTTATCCAATATTATCTGGAACTACTATACAGAGCAATTTGGAAAGCAAAAGAAAACAAAATCATTCAATTTTGAAAGGAAGATACAAAAGAGTCCCTCTTTTCAGATGACATGATCCCATATACAGAATATCCTGAAAAATTCCCAACAATGCAATTAGCAGTAATAGACAAATTCAGCACATTGGTAAGGAAAGAGATTTAACTATAAACTCAGTGGTGTTTCTAAACATTAGTAAGAACCAATATGAAGAGGAAATCAAGAAAAAGAAGGCCATTTATAATACCAACTAAAAGAATCAAATATATAGGAAAATATCTATCAAAGAGTACAAAGGAATTGTACATGAAAAAAAAAATATATATATATATTGCAGAAGGAAATGAAAGTAGACCTAAGTAAATGGAAGGAAACTCTGTGTCCATTTAGTAGAAAACGAAATATTCTAGTAGGTGTGAAATGGTATCTCATTGTGGTTTATATTTCCATATGCTGAATTGCTAATGATGAGCATCCTTTCATGTAATTATTGGTAATATGAATATTTTCTTTGGAGAAAAATTTATTCATATATTTTTCCCATTTAAAAAGTTGGATTGTTTGTCTTTTCATTTTTTGAGTTTTTTGAGTGTTTCATAATATAGTCTGGATTTGTTGTTCCCAAATATTGTTAAGATGTCAATTCTACTGAGGTACAGTAATGAATTCTATACAATTCAAATCAAATTTACAGCCATCTTGGGAGAAATGGAAAAACCAATCATCAAATTTATACGGAATGATAAGGAGCCCTGAATAATCAAAGCATCTTGGAACCACAGCAGTTCTTATTGACATCTAGAATGGCATTTCCAGAAATGTTTTTTAGGGGATACTGAGGATCAAACTTGGGTTCTCTTACATGGGAAGCAGGTGCTTAACCACTTAAGCTACATCGACTTCCCTCCAGAAGGTTTTTAATTCATGCCCAGATATATTAGAGGAATCATTATCTAATAATTACAATTCTAGCCTTACAAATTATATTTCTTAAATAATAAGACTTAAAAGTCAAAATTTCTCCTAGATCCATGGTTGCAGAATGGATGTTGTGTTAACAGGCATGAAAATAACACTAATCTTGTTGTAAATCTCCATCAGAGCTCTTGGGTGACCAGGTGCATTGTCAGTGAACAGAGGTATTTTTAATGGAATCTTTTTCCTTATCATTCTGAGCTGTAGGTCTCAACAATGGGCTTAAAATATCCAGCATTTCATGTTGTAAACTGATTGCTCTCATCTAGACTTTCTTGTTCCATTTTTGGAGCACAGAGTAGATTCACGTAATTCTTAATGACTCTAGGATTTTTAGAATGGTAAAGAAACATTAGTTTCAACTTAAAGTGAGCAGATGCGTTAACCCCTAAGAAAAGAGTCAGCTTGTCCTTTACAGATTTGAAGTCTTGAAGTCACACACTGATGTCTCACCTGTAGCTATATAATTCCTAGGTGGCATTTTTGTCCAATATAAGGCTATTTTTCTACATTGAAAAACTCTTGTTTAGTATGCTCATTTAATCATTTATCTTAGCTAGATCTTTTGGAAAATTTGCTCCATCTTCTACATCGGAAAGAAGCCTTCTTCATAGCATAAAAGTACAAAGCAAAGCAGCAAGTCTTGATGTAGAAGATGCAGCAAATTTTCCACAAGAATTTCCTTAAATCACATGAACCAACTTTTCCTAGCTTCAAACCTTTCTTATGTAGCTTCCTAAAGTCTCTCAGTCTTCAGAGAATGGATGAGAGAGAAAGAATGCTGTGGATTATGCTTTGGTTTAAGGGAATGTTGTGGCTCGTTTGATCTTCTATCCAGGCCATTATGACTTGCACCATATCAGCAATAAGGCTATTTTACTTTGTAATCATTCAGGTGTTCACTGGATAATCACTTTGCATTTCCTTCAAGAACTTTTCCTTTGCCTTCAAAACTTGGTTAAATGTTTGGTCCAAAAGGTCTATCTTTCAGTCTATCTCTACTTTTAACATGCCTTCCTCACTAAGCTTAATCATTTCTAGCTTTTCTGGTTTAAAGTAAGAGACAAGTAATTAGTCCTTTCAGTTAAACATACAGAGGTCATTGTAATTAAATGTGCTAAATTCAATATTGTTGTGTCTCAGACAACAGGGAAGAAAAGGAAGGGAGAGAGATGGGGCAATAGCTGATCAGTGGAGTAGTCTGAACACACACATTTATATTAAGTTTAGCATCTAATATGGGCATGGTTCATGGCACCCCAAAACAGTTACTATAGTAACATCAAAGATCATTGATCACAGATCACCATAACATATATAATAATGATGAAAATGTTTGAAATAATGTGACAATTACAAAAACATAACACAAAGGCATGATGTGAGCACATGCTGCTGAAAATATGGAACAAGTTGACTTGCTTCACACAGAATTGTCACAATTTGTAAAAGAAAAATGCAATAGCTGCAAAGTATAATAAAGCAAAGCATAATAAAATGAGGTATGCATATGTAGAACTACCATATGACCTAAAAATCCCATTTGCAAGTATATGTCCAAAAGAATTGAAAGCAGGGAACTGAACAGCTCTTTGCATACTGTCTGTAATAGCATCATTATTCACAATTGTAAAAAATTGGGATAACACACGCGTCCATTTACTGATGAACAGATAAACAAAATGTGGCATATACCTAATCTGGAATATAAAGGAATGAAGTTCTGATAAATGCTGTGATTTGGGTTAAATTTAGGGACATCATGTTTAGCAAAATAAGTCAGACACAAAAGTACAAATATTGTATGAACCCACTGATATAAAATAATCAGAAAAGGAAACTTAATAAATTCAGAAATTAGAATACCAGTTACCAGGAACTAGGGAGTGGTAAGGAATAGGGGGGAAATGTTTACTTGGTAGAGTTTCTATTTAGGGTGATAGAAAAGTTTTGCAATGGATAGTTGTTCTGGTATCACAACATTGTGAATGTGATTAATACCAGCAAACTGTATACTTGAAAGTGTTTACAATTTGACATTTTAGGGCATATATATGTTACCAGCATAATTTTTTAAAAATTGCAAAGAGCTGTGCAATACATAGAAAACCTTAGGTAAAGTAAGGACTATAGATCATAGTATAATTGTAAAAATATTGTTTTATCAATTGTAAGAAAGGGGCCAGGTTAAAAAAAAACTGTTGATAATAGGGGAAAACTGTTTGTTATGGGCGTGCGTTCAGGAATTCTGTATTTTTGCATGATTTTTCTGTAAACCTACAACAGCTTAATAATAACAAAACAAATATTGAAAGAACTACCAGGAAAATAAATAAAAATAAATCTTTCAAACAATGAGGGGGGACTGGAAATAAATGAAAAGAACTATCAGAATTACTTACTAATGATATAATTTGAGTTTCAAGTGAAAATTACAATTCTAGAAAAACTAGTGTCCTCCACACGAACTTTTTTTTATTAATAATTTTTTTATTTTTTTAAAAGATACTTAGAATACATAAATGTTACACAAAAAATATAGGGATTCCCATATGCCCCACCCTCCCACACCTCCCACAACCTCCCACATAAACATCCTCCATTAATGTGGCACATCACCTGCAATAGCAAAACACATCCTGGGGCTTTGCCATTAAGCATGGACAATAGTTCACATTGTAGGCACACTCTCTCCCACACAGTTCTGCATGTTATACGATGGTATAAAATGGCCTATATCTGCCATTGCAATGTAATTCAGGACAATTCCAAAGTCCCAAAAAAGCCCTTGTATTACAGCTGCTTTTCCCTCTCCCTACCCCCAGAGCATCTAGTGGCCACTGGCTACACATTAATGTTGTAATTTCTTCCATTGCTTGAATCACAATATGTCTAAAATAGAATACCAGGAAGTCTACTCTAGTCCATAGCTCTTCCTCCAATCCTGAGGAGTCTCGGATGGTGATGTCTATTCCACCTCCAATTGAGAGGGGGCTTATAGCCCATGGATAAGATGGATGGGATTATCCTGCCTGCAGCTGCAGACTCTCTCTATTCCCTGGGATGGCCGTTGGCCATCATCATCTTCCCGCCAGTTGTCCTGGGTGATTCCATTGAGCTGCAGAGTAGAATTTGCAGCTCCACCAAGATCCTGGGCCCAGCTGGCACATGGACAGCCCAAAGACTCCAGTCTCTGGATGTACACCTACAAACTCCAGCACCAAGTATAGGTTTGAATAGAAGGGACAGATGAACCATGAGCAGGGAAGACATAATTGAGTACAACTCTGTCACTCTCAGGAGCACAAACACTAAAGTAGGGCTCACTAGCAAGGTATGAAACTTTGGAGCTATCTGCCCTGACATAAGACCTGGGTGTCTCCAGAGTCTTCAGGAGCCCTCTATTTGGGGTGATATCCACTTTGGAAGCCTTTGAGGTCCTGCTGAGATGTGCATAAGCGTTACCTCTGGGATGACCTCCCGACTCACTTTGAAGTCTCTTAGCCTTATAAACTCATTTGTCTTTACATTTCCCCCCTTTTATTTGAGGTCTTTTTCCAGTCGCATTGCCAGTTGGCACTTGGCAGCAATCCCTCAGTGCCAGGGAGGCTTATCCCTGGGAGTCATGTCTCATGCTGGGAGGGAGATAATGCATTCATATGCTTAGTTTGGCTTAGAGAGAGGCCACATTTGAGCAATGAGGAGGCTCTCAGGAGGCAACGCTTAGGCACCCCATAACAAAGGCTAAGTTTCAATTTCAAGAGCAAAGACTCATAAGGTTAGTCATCAATAACAAGGGCCAATCAGTGGATCATCCCGCTTTGCCAGACACTGCACTTGTGGGACTGTTGATGCTCCCTTAGAGAATGAGGCAGAGCTCTCTAGGATGGGAATTCAGTCTTCTCTCATTTATTGAGTGATTCTCCACCCACTGTGACAGTGCCCCATAAACATTTGAACAATTTTATATACCTTATATGTATGTTCATGTGAACTTCCTACCATGCACCCCCCTATCCATGACACCCCCCACCAATGATCCTCTACCACCCCAATTATATCCCCTCTGTGCTCCAAAGCTTGTTTAAAGATGAAGCCAATAAAATAGCCAAATACAGTTAATAGGAAAATGAAATAATAATGATAAGTTTAAATGTGAGAGATAAAATACAGGAAGACTTAAAAAAAAACTAAAAATTAAATAAAATTAAATTATTGGGATATTTCAAAACTGAAACATTTTAAAAAATTAAAAGAAAATTTTTTTTGACATTTTGCCTTTGATCACTGCAATATTTCATGTCCAGTCTGTACTGTGGCACCTTCTACCTCTCATTCCCCAGTGTCTCATTATTTTTCATTTTGTTATTAAAGAAGTTTTAGGTCATAGCAAAGTCACACACAGAATACAAGAGACTCATATACCCAACCACCTCCCCCGCATATTAATATCTTTTATATGTGGATGGTATCATTGTTATAACTGATATACAAACAGTGAAACATAGCTACTAAACATTGTTAATGGTTTACAGTATGGTTTATATTTTAGACCATACACTTACACAAATTTTGATGACATTTAACATGTCCTGTGTCCATCACTGTAAGGTAATGAAAAACATTTCCACTGACCACTAAATGCCCCTTGTTTGATCTATTCTTTTCCTCCCTCCCTATCACCCAGGGGTGCATGACGACTCCCTGGTTTCACTCATTGAATGACAAGATTCATAGTTACATGCAACAATAGGTCTTGGCACACTGGTTTGTCCTCCCCTATTAGGAACCAACCTTGCTCTTGAGAGATCCCTGCCTGTCTATTTCTGAATGAATTGGTCCTCCCAAAGATGGAAGTCCAACTCCTTAGCGCTCATTATGTGGGTCTCCCACTGATACAACACATTATGCCAGAATGAACACTCACCACTCCTTAGAAGCCTGCTCCAGGTGCACCCTGTACTGAATGCCCACCAACCAACACCCTAAACCAATAATCCTTCATTGTCACATTGTCATTAGAGCATTCCTACCTCTGTACTTTCAACCTCATACCCACAAATCCCAAGTGTTCACTTTGTCCCTCACCCAACTCTCTCCCCAGTATCCAGGGTCTTCTAACCCAGCCTTCCCAGTCTACCCAACTGTCAACCCTGCACCACCAAACCCTATAATATCACTACGCTCCTGTCCTATCTCTTCAATATGCAACTACTTTCTATCACTTTACTATAGATTATATCTTTGTGAATGATGGCTCACAACCTTCACTTCTCTTTTTTTTCTTGTAAACCTATGTTGCAGACAATAGCTCTTTGAGACTGCCAAATTTCATTAATTCATATCAGTGAAGTCATGTACTGTTCATCCTTCAATGCCTGGCTTGCTTCAGTCAATATAAGGTCTTCAAAATTCATCCATGTTATCCCGTGTGTTAGCACTTTATTCCACTTACAGCTTAGTAATATTCCATTGTATGTATGCACGACATTTTGTTTATCCATTAATCTGTTGATGGGCACCTGGGTTGATTCCAACTTTTGGCAATAGTGAACCATGCCACTATGAACATTGGTGTGCATATATCTGTTTGGGTTTTTGGTTTCAATTCTTCTGGGTATAGACTGAGCAGTGGAATCTCTGGATCATCATAAGATCTGTAGTTAATTTTTCTGAGAAAGCACCAAAATGTCCTCCACAGTGGCTGGACCATTCCACAATCCTACGAGCAGTGGATGAGGGTTCCCATTCCTCCATATCCTCTGCAACACTTATAGTCTGCTGTTTTTTTTAATAGATGCCATTCTAATGGGTATAAGATGGTATCGCATTGTAGTTTCAATTTGCATTTCTCTAATAGCTAGCGATGTTGAGCATCTTTTCATGTGCTCTTTTTTTTTTTATTGTGGGTAAAAATCAAGTTTTTCACTATACACACCAATATTTGTAAAATGATATATAAATACATATGCATATATGTGCATATGTTTACATAAATGTTATTTTATATATATATATATATATTTTTTAAAGGTGCTTAGATTACCTAAATATTACTCAGAAATTACAGAGATTCCCATGTTCCCCACCTCCCACGCTTCCAACAACATCCCACACCACCATCCTTCATCTGTGTGGCACAACACCCTCAATGGATATACACATCCTGAGGCCTTGCCACCGAGCATAGGCCACAGTTTAGCCATTTGTATTTCTTCCTTGGAGAAGTGTCTTTTCAGATCACTTGCTCATTTTTTTTAAAATGGGTTGTCTGTCTTTTTATTTTTGAGGTGTAGGATTTCTTTATATATGCAGGATATTAGGCTCCTATCAGATAAATGTTTGCCAAATATTTTCTCCAATTGGGTAGGCTGCCTTTATATTTTCTTTATAATATCCTTTGAGGTGTAAAAGTTTTTAATTTCGAGGCAATCCCATTTATCTATTTTTTTCTTTTACAGCTCGTGCTTTGGGTGTGAAGTTCATGAAACCATTTCCTATTACAAGGTTCTGTGGATGCTTCCCTACATTATCTTCCAAGGTCCTTACGGTCTTGGCTCTTATATTTAGATCTTTGATCCATATTGAGTTGATTTTTGTATAAGGTGTTACATGGTGTTCCTCTCTAATGCTTTTGGATATGGATATCCAGTTCTCCAAGCACCACTTATTGAAGAGGCCATTCTTCAACTGAATGGCCAACTGAGTGGGCTTGGTGGCCTTGTTGAATATCAGATGATTGTATATGCAAGTATCTACTTCAGAACTCTCAATTCGGTTCCATTGGTCAGTATGTCTATCCTTGTGCCAATACCATGCAGTTTTGATCACTGTAGCTTTGTAGTATGTTTTAAAGTCAGGTAGTGTGATGATTCCAAATTCATTTTTCTTTTTCAATATGTCTTTGGCAATTCAGGGCCTCTTACCCTTCCAAATAAATTTTGTAGTTAGTTTTTCCAATTCATTAAAAAATAGTGTTGATTTTTATTGGGATTGCATTTAATCTGAATATTAATTTGGGTTGGATAGACATATTGATGATGTTTAGTGTTCCTATCCATGAACAGAAAATATTCTTCGACTTCTTTAAATCTTCTTTGATTTCCTTTAACAGTGTTGTGTAGTTTTCTGTATATAAGTCCTTTACATGTTTAGTTAAATTTATTCCCAGGTGTTTGATTCTTTTAGTTACTATTGTAAATGGTATTTTTTTTCTTAATTTCCTCCTCAGTTTGCTGATTACTGGTGAGCAATAATGAGCAAGATCATTATTTGAGCACTGATCTTACAGCCTGCGAATTTACTGAACTTCTTTACAAGTTCTAGAAGCTTTGTTGTACATTTTTCAGGGCTTCCTTTTTTATTTTTTTATTTTTTTTCATATATATTTTAAAAGATGCTTCGATTACATAAATGTTACACAAAAATTACAGGGATTCCTACGCTCTCCACCTCCCATACCTCCCATAACATCTCACATAAACATCTTTCTTTAGTGTGGCACATCACCTGCAATGGATATACACATCCTGGGTCTTTGCCACTAAGCAAAGACCACAGTTCACATCGTAGACCAAACTCTCTCCCACACAATTCTGCATGGTATATGCTGATGTAAAATGGCCTATATCCATCTCGACAACATCACTCAGGGGAACCCCCAAGTCCTGAAAAAGCCCCTGTATTACAACCGCCCTTCCCTCCCCACCCTGAAAGCATCTAGTGGCCACTGGCTCCACCTCACTGTTATAATTTCTTCCACTGCTTGAATCACAATATGTCTACATTAGAATACCATTATGTCCATTCTAGTCCATAGCTCTTCCCCCAATCCTGAGGATTTTGGGATGCTGATGTCCACTCTACTTCCAAGTGAGTGGGGGCTTATATCCCATGGGTATGGTGGATGGGATTATCCTACCTTCAGCTGCAGTCTGTCTCCATTCCCTGGGATGGCCATTGTCCATCATCGTCATCTCCTCACCAGGAGAATTGGGTGAGTCCATTGAGCTGTAGAGTAGGAGTTGCAGCTCCACCAAGATTCCAGGCACAGCTGGCACATAGGCAGGCCAGAGTCTCCAGTCTCTGGAAGTACACCTACAAACCCCAGCTTCACATATAGGTTTGAATAGAAGGGACTGATGGACCATGTGCAGGGAGGACTTATTTGAGTCCAACTCTGTCACTCTCAGGAACACAGATTCCGAAGTAGAGCCCACTGATAAGGCATCAATCTCTGAGGCTATCCCCCCTTATATAGAACCTGGGTGTCTCAAGGGTCCTCAGGAGGCCCTCTGTTTGGGGTGATATCCACTTTGGTGTTCTATGAGATCCTACTGAGGTGGGCGTAAGTGTTACCTCTGGTATGACCTCCTGACTCTCCTTGAAGTCTCTTAGCCACATGAACTCATTGTGCAGGGAGAACAGTTGGGTAGATTAGGAAGGGCAGGTTAGAATACCCAGGGCATGTAACTATGAATCTTGTCATCCAATGAGTCAAGAGAGGGTAGTGTCATATGCCCCAGGGGGATGGGGAGGAAGTAACAGAAAAGATCAAATGGGGTATTTAGTGGTCATGGGAAATGTTTTCATTACCTTACAGTAATGGGCACAGGACATGGTAAATATCATCAAAAATTATTAAACTGTACCATCTAAATTGTAAACTATACTGTAAACCATTGACAATGTTTAGTAGCTATGTTTCACTATCGGTATAACCGTTATAACCATGCTACCATCCAAAAAAAAAAAGTTTTAATATGGGGTGGGGAAGGGGGAGGGAGGTTGGGTATATGGAAATCTCTAGTATTCCATGTGTGACTTTGCTGTAACCTAAAACTTCTTTGAAAATTAAATGAAAAATTGGGAGACACTAGGGAATGAGAGGGGGAAAGTATCACGGTACACACTGGACATCTGATAATGCAGTGATAAAAGGAGAAAAACTAAAAATAAAGAATAATTTTTAAAAAAGTTTCGTTGTTTTTTCCCATTTTTTTGAATGTCCCAATCCATTAATTATATTTTATTTTTAGTTCTTTTTTTTTTAGTTTCCTTGTATTTTATCTCTTGCATTTAAGCTTATCATTATTATTTCATTTTCCTATTAATTGTAGTTGGTTATTATATGGGCTTCATCTTCAAGGAAGGTTTAGATAACAGAATGGTTACAAGGGGGGCTGCAGAGGATCATTTGTGGGGGGTGTCTGGGATGGAGGATTTATGGGGGTAAGTTCATCTGATTATACATGAAAGATATATAAAATTGTTCAAATTATCAAGGGATGGGGCATGGTCATGGTGGGTAGACAATCACTCAGTAAATGAGGGAATACTGAATTACCAGCCTGGAGAGCTCTGCCACATTCTCCAAGGGAGCAGCAACAGTCCCCTGAGTGCAGGGGCAGTGTGTGGCAAAAGAGGATGGCCCATTGATGGGTTCTTGTTATTGATGCCTAGCCTTATGAGTCTTTGCTCTTGTAATTGAAACTTGGCCTATTGTTATGTGGTACCTAAGGGTTGCCATCTGAGAGCCTCCTTGTTGCTCAAATGTGGCCCCTCTCTAAGCCAAACTCAGCATATGAATTCATTACCTTCCCCCCAATGTGGGACATGACTCCCAGGGATGAGCCTTCCTGGCAACAAGGGATTAATACCAAGTGCCAACTGGAAACGCGACTGGAAAAAATATCTTTTTCAGGGCTTTCTACATATAGGATCATGTTGTCTGCAAGTAGTGAAATTTTTACTTCTTCTTTTCCAATTTGGATGTCTTTTATATCTTTTTCTTGCCTCAGTGCTAAAGCAAGTACTTCAAGACAATGTTAAATAGGAGTGGTGATAGTGGGCGTCCTTGTCTTGTTCCCAAATTCAGAGGGAGGCTTTTCAGATTTCACCATTGAAGAAGATTTTAGCTTTGGGTTTTTCAATATATACTTTATCATCTTCAGAAAGTTTTTTCTCTTCCTATCTTTTCCAGTGTTTTTATCAGGAAAGAGTGCTGTATTTTGTCAAATGCTTTTTCTGCATCTATAGAGACAATCATGTGATTTTTTTCTTTCTATCTGTTTATATGGTGTATTACATTGATTGATTTTCTTATGTTGAACCATCCTTGCATACCTGGGATGAAACCCACTTGGTCATGGTGTATAATTCTTTTGATATGGTATTGAATGTGATTAGCAAGTATTTTCTTGAGGATTTTAATATCTAGGTTCATTTGAAAGGTTGGTATGTAATTTTCCCTTCTTGTTATATCTTGGTTTGGCTTTGGTATTAAGGTAATATTGGCATCATAGAATGAGTTAGACAATCTTCCTTCTCCTTCTATTTCTTGGAAGATATTAATCAGGATTTGTGTTAGCTCTTTCCAGAATGTTTGTTAGAATTCACCTGTGAAGCCATATGGACCTGGGCTCTTCTTAGTTGGGAGTTTTTTTTATGACTGAGTCTATCTCTTTACTTGTAATTGGACTGTTGAGTTCATCAATTTCTTCTTTTGTCAATGTAGGCTGTTTGTGAGTTTCTAGGAATTTGTCCATTTCCTCTAAATTATCATTGTTGTTGGCGTATAATTTTTCAAAGTATCCTCTTATGATACTCTTTATTTCTGTTGGTTCAGTAGTGATATCCCCTTCCTCATTCCTTATTTTGTGTATTTGTATCTGCTCTTCCTTTTTTTTGTTAGCCTGGCTAGGGATTTATCGATTTTATTGATCTTCTCGAAGAACCAGCTTTTGGTTTTGTTTATTTTTTCTAGTGCTTTCTTATTTTCTATTTCATTTAGCTCTGCTCTAATCTTTGTTATTTCCTTATTTCTACTTCCTTTCTGTTTAGTTTGTGGTTGTTTTTCGAATTCCTCCAGGTGTGCTGTTAGGTCTTCAATTTTAGCTCTTTCTTCTTTTTCAATATATGCATTTATGGCTATTAATTTCCCTCTCAGTACAGCTTTGGTTGCATCTCATAGGTTTTGATATGTTGTGTTTTCCTTTTCATTCGTTTCAAGGTAGTTACTGATTTCTTTTGAGATTTCCTCATGAACCTACTATTTGTCTAAGAATGTGTTGTTTAACTTCCATATCTGTATGCCTAATCTTGTTCTCTGGCTCTCAGTGATTTTCAATTTCATTCCATTTTGGTCAAAAAAATTAGTTTGCATACTCTCAATCTCTCTGAATTCACTGAGAGTTGTTCTGTGGCCTAGCATATGGTTTTTCTTGGAGTATGATCCATGTGCACTAGGGAAGAATGTGTATCCCACTGTATTTGTGTGTAGCATTCTGTATATATCTATTAGGTCCAGACCCGCTAATGTATGATTTAGAGTCTTTGTTTCTTTATTGATTCTCTGTTGAGATGTTCTGTCTAATGTTGATAATTGTTTACTAAAGTCCCCCACTAATATTGTAGAGGAATTTATGTCTCCACTTAGTCTTTCCAGTGTTTGCCTCATGTATTTTGAGGTATCTTGATTAGGTGCATAAATGTTTATGATTGTCCTTTCTTATTGAAAGATTACCCCTTTCACTTAAATATAGTGTCCATCTTTGTCTTTAACAATAGTTTTGCATTTAAAGATTATTTTGTCTGATATTAGTATAGCTACTCCCACCCTTTTTTGGTTGTTGTTTGCATGCAAAATTGTTTTCCAGGCATTCCATTTCAGCCTCCTTGAATCCCTGGGTCTAAGGTGGGTTTCTTGTAGTCAACATATAGATAAGTCATATTACCTTATCCATTCTGCCATTCTGTGTCTCTTGACTGGTTTAATCCATTTACATTCTGTGTTATTACTCTCAAGGACTTTCTTACATTAGCCATATTTTCTTTGGGTTTATGTATGACATATGTTGCATTTATTTCTCTTTTTGTCTTTTTAGTTGTTCTTACACTCTCCTCCAACTCTCTCTCCTGTTTTTTCCTTTCAGACTGTAGAACTTTCTTTAGTATTTCTTGAAGTTCTATTTTCTTATTGCCATACTCTCTTAATTTCTGTATATCTGTGAATATTTTGAACTCTCCATCATTTTTGAATGCCAGCTTTGCTGGATAGAGATTTCCTGGCTTGACGGTTTTTCCTTCAGTACCTTAATTGCGTCATATTACTGACTTCTTGCCTACATAATTTTAGATGAGGAATCAGCACTTTATCTTATTGACCTTCCCTTGCATGTGATGGTTCTCTTTTCTCTTGCTACCTTGCGTATTTTCTCTTTGTCTTGATCATTGGACATTTTGACAAGTATATGTCTTGTAGTAGGCCTGTTGGGATTTATACTCTTTGGGGTATGCTGTGCTTTCTGGAAATGTATGTCCATCTCCTTCAATATGGTTGGGAAATTTTCAACCTTCAATTCCTTCAACACTCCTTCTGTTCCATTTCCCTTCTCTTCTCCCTCTGGGATGCTTATAATTCATATATTTGTGCATTTTGTGTCATTTAAATCCCAAAGTCTTTTTATCTTTCTGGTCTACTATCTGTTTGTTTTCAGATGTACTGTCTTCCACATCACTAATTCTTTCTTCTGCCTGTTCAAATCTGCTGTTATGTGATTCCAGTCTTATTTATTTCTTGAATTGTGCCATTCATCACCATCATATCTGTAATCTTTTTATGTAGGTTTATAATTTCTTCAGAATATTCTCCCTGTGTCTTCTTAATATCCTTAATCTCTTCCTTCACTTCATTAAGTTGGTCCATGATATTTGTTTGGACAGCTTTGATTAGGTGTTTGATGTTCTGCATCTCTTCTTGGTTTTTAATTTGTTCATTGGACTGGTCCATGTCTTCATGTTTCTCAGTATGGTTTGTAATTTTTTTTGACCTCTGGCCATCTTTTATCTTGATGGGTTTATTCAGTTAATTAACTTCTCTCTCTACTCTAGAGTTTTATTTAGCTGGTGATTTTCTGTGTTTGTTAAGTTTTCTCTTTGACACTTTGTTCTTCTTGTTCTATTTCCTTGCTGTTTTTTATGTTCCCTTGAAGGAAAAATATTAGGGTCAGAGAAATTGAAAGAGGTAAAAAAGGAGTAAGGGTAATATTAATAATAATAAAAGTTAGAAGACGGGCCATTTAAGACTTAGGAAAATGAATATTTAACTCATGTAAGCAGTATAGAGTAATAGCAAAAAAAAGTGGAGTACCTACAATGTAGTGGAAAACCAAACAGAAAAATATATAAAATGATTTAAAAGGCCAGAATAATGAGGAGAGGGAGAAAGAGTAAAGAAGGGACTGAAAGGAAAATGTTAATTAAAAAACAAAGAAAGCAGAATAGACAAGATAGAAATCAAAACCAGTAAAATTTAGGACTAATTAAAAAATATGGAATGTAAGAACCACAACAGAAACCAGAAGATAGAAAGATGAAGGAAGGAAAAGAGATAGCATTGGTAGACAAAATCAATATACATAGAAATTGGGAAATCAAGGAAGAAGAAGCACAGCAAAGAAGAAACAAGCTAGCAGCACCTAATTAAAAAGGGGGGGAGGGGAAGAAAGAGGAAAGAAAAGCAAGAAACAAACAAATTAAACACACACACACACACACACACACACACAAGGAATCAGTCAAACAAAGCTAAGGAAGAACAGCGTTCCTTCTTGGTCCCTTGTGGAGCCCCTCAGTCTGCCTGTGTTCCTCAGCCAGTTATCCTGCAGCCTTCTCTCTGCAGGTTTTGAGGGAGAGTTTAGCAAGTAAACTAAGTTAAAAAATTTTTAAGTAACATTTATTTTTTATTTTTTATTTTTTGAGAAATAAGGGACCCAAAAGAAGTTAGTACAAAAATAATGTTTATGTTTTCCCTGTCTTGTGGTATCAGATATCCCGGTGAAACACTACACTTAGAGGAGCCTGGAATCAAACAAGGGACCTCATATATTCAAGGCAGAAATTCCTCCTCTGAGCTAACTTTCTAATTGGGTCAGTCAGCTCTTCAGAAAGCTATTTAGTCAATTTCCCCTGGGATGGTTTTACTCTCCTGTGGCAGCAGGATTCAGCAGGCTGTATGAACAGATCCCCCTTCCCTCTCTTTGTCAGGTTGAGTTCCCTTTTGAAATTCTAATTATTCCCTGATGACTGAGTTCACCCTACTGAAATGGTTTACAAGCATCTTCTAGACCACCCCCTCCTCCCAGGGGACCCTAAATAGTCTTGTGGTAACTTATTAAGCACTACCCACGGCCTGACTCCCTTAGGGGAGTTGATATTCTGATAGTCTCCAGTGCAGAACTATTAAATTAGTTGAGTCTGCCCTCTCTCAAGCCAAGCCTCTGTATTCCTGGCTGTAAATCAGGCTTCCTCAGCAGATTCGCCCCTCCCCTCAGCCTGGTGCCACTTCAAGCTGCTTGGTGTGCTCTCCAAAGCTCTGAGGGTTCCAAACAACCAAGTTCACCACACTGAAGTGATTTACAAGCATCTTCTAGACTGCCCCCTCCTCCCAGGGGACCCTAAATAGGCTTGTGGAAACTTATTAAGAACTTCCCACTGCCTGACTCCCTTAGGGGAGTTGAAATTCTGATAGTCTTCAGTGCGGAACTATTAAATTGGCTGAGTTTACCCTCTCTCAAGCCAAACCTCTGTATCCCAGGGCGGTTAGGTAAATCAGGCTTCCTCAGCAGATTTGCTTGCCCCTCAACCTGGTACCACTTCAAACTAGCTGTTGTGCTCCCCAAAGCTCTAAGGGAGTCCAGGAAACCAAACCCACAGAATGGAAACCACTATTCACCCTATGCCAGAACCCTCCAACTCTTGGAGAATGCTCCCTCTCACTGGGTTGATGACAGGAGTCAGGGCTCACCCTAGCCCTTTGCTCTGAGTGTGGGACTTGGCCGTCCAAGTCCACAATTTCCAGCAAGGGGCTAAAAACTCACTGTTTTATCTTGAGCAAACTATCTCCCTGTTCAGCTCCGTCCAGATCGATGTCCCAAAGGGCTTTCGCTCCATGGGCTCCCAGAACAGCTCACTTGGGCAGGATCCTGCCCCCAATCAGCTGTCTTTTGTGAGAAAGATGGTGAGTACCCCCTTAAACTGACACCATCTTGCCTTCCTCCCACATGAACTCTTTGTTTTAAACTTAATTTCTGTCTTATGGGTTTGAGTGTGAGTCCTTTGAGGCACAGAAGTGTTTAATTTTATGGAGATTCCATTTATCTATTTTTTCCTTTTGTTGCTCATGTTTTGGGTGTAAGGTTTAAAATATCCTTATGTATTAAAAGGTCTTGTACATATTTCCCTTCGTTATCATCTAGAAGTATTATGCTTTTATGTTTAGGGCTTTTTTTGAGTTGATTCTTGTATAGGGAGTGAGATAGGGGTCCTCTTTCATTATTTTGGCTATGAATATGCTGTTCTCCCACTACCATTTGTTGAAGTGACTGTTCTGTCCCAGAAATGAGGACTTGGTAGACTTATCAAAAATCAGTTGACCTTAGATGTGTTGGTCTATTTCTGAGCACTCAATTTGATTCCATTGATCAATGTGTCTATCTTTATGTGAATACCATGCTCTTTTGACCACTGTAGTATTATAATACACTTAAAGGTCAGAATGTATGAGTCCTCCAACTTCATTCTTTTACTTTAGGATTTTTTTACTATTTGGGACCCCTTATCTTCCAAATAAATTTGTTAATTGACTTTTCTATTTCTGTAAACTAAGATTTTGGAATTTTGATTGGTACTGAATTTAATGCATAAATAATTTTGGTTAGAATTGACATCTTCATGATGTTTAGTCTTCCAAGCCCTGAACACAGAATGTCCTTCCATTTGTTTAGGTCCTCTTTGAATATCTTTTAGGAGTCTTTTGTAGTTTTCTGACTACAGATCCTTTACACTTCCAGTTAAATTAATTCCTAGATATTTGAGTCTTTTTTTTCTATTGTAGATGTAATTTTTTTCTTGATTCCCTCCACATCTTGCACATTACTATTGTATGGAAACACTGCTGAATTTTGCATGTTGATCTTCTATCCTGTAATTTTGCTGAACTCATTAACTATAATAGCTTTGTTGTAGATATTTTAGGATTTTCTAAACATAAGATCATGTCATCTGTAATTAGTGGGAGTTTTACTTCCTCTTTTCTAATTTGGATGCCTTTTATGTATTTGTTTATTTATTGCCTAATTGCCCTAGCTAGAATTTCCAGCACAATATTACTTAAGAGTGTTGACAGTGGACCTTCTTGCTTGTCCTTGATCTTAGAGGGAAAGTTTTCAACCTCTCCCCATTGAATATGATGTTGGCTGTGGGTTTTCAAATATGCTCTTTATTATGTTGAGCAACTTTCCTTCTATATCTATCTTTTGAAGTGTTTTTATCAAGAAAGGATGCTGGATTTTTCAAATGTCTTTATGATTGGGTGGTTTTTTCTTCCTTCAATTTGTTTGGGTGGTGTATTATGTTAATTTATTTTCTTATGTTGAATCCCCCTTGCATAACAGGAATAAAACCCACTTGATTGTGTTGTATAATTATTTTTATATGCTGTTGGATTCTATTTGCAAGTATTTCATTGAGAATTTTCACATCAATGTTCATTCGAGAGATTGGTCTGTAAATTTCTTTTCTTATCTGGCTTTGGTATTGGGGTGATATTGGTTTCCTAAATTGTGTTGGGGTATTTTCCTTCTTTTCATTTTTTGGAAGAGTTTAAAAGGATTGTTATTAATTCTTCTCAAATATTTGGTAAAATTCACCTGTGAAGCCATCTTGTCCTAGAATTTTCTTTGTTGTAAAATGTTTTATGACTGATTCAATATGTTTGATTGTGATTAGTTTGTTGAGTTCCTGTGTTTCTTGTAGAGTCAATGTAGGTTTTGCATTTCTAGGAATTTGTCCCAATTCATGAAATTTGTCTAATTTATTGACATACAGTTTCTCATAATATCCTCTTATGATCTTTTTTATTTCTATGAGGTCAGTTATATTGCCCCTCCCTTTCATTTGTGATTATATTTATTTGCATCATCTCTCTTTAATCTTTGTTAGTCTACCTAAGGCTTTGTCAATTTTATTGATTTTCTCAAGAACCAACTTTTGATTTTATTGATTTCTCTATTTCTTTTTTGTCGTAGTTTTTCTCAGTTTCATTTATTTCTGCTCTAATCTTTGTTATTTCTTTCTTTCTGCTTGTTTTGAGATTGATTTGCTGTTCTTTTTCTAATTTCTCCAATTGCTTGCTTAGATCTTTGATTTTAGCTCTTTCTTCTTTTTCAATATAAGCATGTAGGGCTATAAATTTCCCTCTCAGAACTGCCTTCACTGTATCCCATATGTTTTGATAAGTTGTGTTCTCATTTGCATTCATCTTGAGGCATCTGCTAATTTCTCACAAAATTTCTTCTTTGACCTACTGGTTGTTTAGTTGTGTGTTGATTAGTCTCCATATATTTGCAAATTTCCCCATTTCCTGCCTATTATTGATTTCATCCCACTATGATGAGAGAAAGTACTTTGTATAATTTCAGTTTCCTTAAATTTATTAAGAGCTTTTTTGTAGCCCAACATTTGGTGTATCCTGGAGAAAAATCCATGAGTACTTGAGAAGAATATATAACCTGCTGATTTGTGGTGCAATATTCTGTATATGTCTGTCAGGTCCATCTTGTTTATCATATTGTTCACATTCTGTTTTTGTTGATCTTTTGTCTTACTGTTTTATCTATTGATGTTAGTGCATGTTGAAATCTCCAACTATTATTGTACAGACATTTATTTTTTTCTTTCAATTTTGACAGAAGTTTTGGCTTCATGTATTTTCGGGCACCCTTGTTAGGTACATAGATATTTACAACTGTTACTCTTTTCTGTTGGGTTTTCCCTTTTATTAATATATAATGGTTTTCTGCATTTCTTATCAATTTTTTGCACTTAATGTCTGTTTTGCCTGACACTAGTATAGCTACCCCACTCTCTTTTGGTTACTATTTGTGTAAAATATCTGTTTTCAACTGTTCACTTTCAGAATATTTGCATCTTTGGTTCTAAGACAGGTCTCTTGCATACAACATATGAATGGCTCACGTTTTCTTTTTTAACCTGTCAGCCTATGACTTTTGATTGGGGAGTCTATATCATTAACATTCAATGTTATTACTGTAAAAAGATTACTTAATCCATTTTATCCTTTTTCTATCATAGCCATATCTTATTTTTGTCCATCTTTTTACCTTTTGGTTACCCTTTCTGATAATCTTCACTTCTACACTCTCCTTCAAGCCCCTCTCTCTTCTCTTTTCTTTTCTGGCTGCAGAACTCTCTTTAGTGTTTCCTACAGAACTGGATTCTTGTTTATAAACTTTCTTACTTTCTGTTTATCTGTGAGTATTTTAAATTCGCCATCATATTTGAAGGAAAGTTTTGCCTGATAAATAATTTCTGGCTAGCAGTTTTTCTCCTTCAGTGCCTTAAATATATCATACTACTGCCTTCTTACCTCCATGGTTTCTGAAGAGAAATCCATACTAAATCTTATTGGACACACGTTGTGTGTGATGTTTTGCTTTTCCCTTGCTGCTTTCAGAATTTTCTCTTTATCTTTGGCATTTGGCATTGTGCATATTATGTGCCTTGGGGTATGTCTATTTGAATTTATTTTAATTGGAAAATGTTGTGCTTCATGGACATGTATATTTGTGTTTTTATTGAGAGTTGGGAAATTTTCAGTCTTTATTTCCCCAAATACTCTTTCTTCCCCTTTCCATTCTTGTTTCCTTCGGGAATCACAGAAGATGTATGTCTGGACACTTAGTGTTATCTTTCAATTCCCTGAGCCCCAGCTCAATTTATTCCATTTTTTTCTCAGTTTTTCTCATTTTTCAATTTCAGTTGTTCTTTCCCCTATGTCACTGATTCTTTCTTCCATGATTATTAACCTTCTATCCTACTAATAACACCATATATTAGTATTATATATTTGTTATTGTTTATGGGAGAACATTCTTATATTTGTACTGTTAATCACAGTCCATCATCCACCACAGGGCTCAGTGTGTTATACATTCCAATACCTTGTAAATACACCCAAAATGCACATTTGGTGGCACCCAGGTTCAGCACAGTGTTTTGCTGTCATCACCTCAGTCAATTTTAGAGCATTTTCATTACTGCAAAAGGAAAAATCCCATACCTCCTTATAACACCTTTTTGTTGTTCCTTATTGATATAGATCATTCTTTGCCACCTGTGCAAGTATATGAAAGGCAAAAATAAACTATATTGTTAAACATGCATGGTTGATGTTTGGCTGAATAAAGATTACATTTTTAAAATTAAACTGTAAGTTATGTTTCAAACTTTACAACAGATGTTAAACTAAGTTTAGTTAATTATTTCATTTGCTATTATTTTTTAAATTCTTAAAAATGGCATATTTCATTTGTGTTCATCTGAAACTAAAAGAAAATACATCAGAGAAAAAATTGAATTCCAAAGTCCATTCATGCATTCAGCAAATATTATTGAGTTAACAGTATGCGACAAGTGCTGTTCTAGACACTTGGTTAAGAGCAGTTTAAAAAAAAAAAACAACCAAAAATATCTCCCATTAAGAAATTTAATGTCCAGTATGTGAGATAGACAAAAAAATAAAGAGAATGCATAAGATAATTTTTTCATGTGTTTGTGGCTTGCAAATATTTTGTTAAAAATGTAATAAAGAGAGCAGAGTAACAAGGATCAAGAAACTCTGGGGTGGGCAGATGCAGTTTTAAGGGTGTTCAGTGGTAGTTTTCATTGAGATGATATCTGAGCAAAATGTTCTCAGTAAAGAAAATGGAATTATTATCAGGTTACAAGGATTCAATCACCTGCTTAATATTCTGAATGTCTACTTGATCCAAGAAAATAAATGTTCATCTTTTAAATCATGGCCATGTCAAATCACATTGACACTCCTATGTAATATGCATTTCTAACTCTCATTTTATTATGCCTGGTTTTTCAGTAATTTTTCTTCCTTTTCTATTCATCTCTCAATTACTTATTTTTTTCATTTTAGGTCAAAATGGAGATTTTGTGATGGGACTTGAGAATCACACTTTCAGCAGTGACTTCAACCTTTGGGGACTGTTCACTTCTCCTCAAACATGTCTTATTTCTTTTCCTTTATATTTGTTAATTATTTTTTGACTATAATAGAAAATACAGTCATGATCCTCCTTATCCACAGAGACTTGCAGCTCCACACACATGCATTTCCTGCTCAGCCATCTCTCTTTTATGGATATCTTAGATATTTTTAATATTGTTCCCAAGAAAATGACTGACTTTCTTTTGGGCAGGAAAGCTATTGCATTCACAGGTTGTAGCTTCCAGGTATTTCTGTCCCTCACCCTGTTTGGTGGTGAGTGCCTCCACCTGGCAGCAATGTCCTATGACTGCTATGTAGCATCTGTCACCCACTGTGTTACCCAATTCTTATGAATGAGCAAGTCAGCATTCTCATGGCCAGAGCATTCTGGCATGTTGGGACCATTAAATCCACAGTTTACACAGCTTATGTACTCCATTTCCCCTTCTGTGTTTCAAGGGCCATTGATCACTTTTTCTGTAAAGTCCCAGCCATGTTGAAGTTGTCCTGTGTAGACACATCACACTATGAGTGAGGAGTTGATGTTAGTGGCATCATCTTTCTGTTCATCCCTTTCTCCATGATATCTATTTCTTATGTCCAAGTTCCCCTTACTGTCCTCCAAATGAAATCATCAAAGGCATGAAAAAGTCATTTTCTACCTGTTCCTTCCACTTGATAGTCATCATAATGTAATATGGATCATCCATTTTCACATATATGACACCTAAATCCTACCATACTCCAGGCCAGGATAAGGTTTTGGTGTTATTCTATATCATTCTCACACCCACAGTAAACCTTATCTTTTATAGCTTTAAGAATGGAAAATATGCTCCAAAGTAATTTCCTTCACAATAAAATGAATATGAAAAATGCTTAAAATATGGTTCTCCCTGCTCAGTATCTAGACAATAATCATTATTAGTTTCTTCTTTAAAGAATATCAGAATTTTAGCTATAACTTGCTTTCCAAGTTTGCTCTTCTCCAAGTGTGGAAAGAAAAGATAATTTTAGAAAAAAGTGCCTTGCTAAAATGAGAAATTTTACACACACACACACACACACACACTTATATAATGATATGTATTATGATTGTCGTAAATCAAGTTACTGAATTATTGTCCTTAACAAGTATACAATATTTAATAATTATTTTTTGCTGTATATGTTTTTAACCAAATTCACATATCTGTATTCTACAATTTCTCCTAGTAATTCACTACACAAATTATCACAAAGAAGAAAATAATTGTTAAGAAATTACTTAAATAATTTTATTAAAAGTCAAACATTGTAAAGTATATTAATGGGGAAAATATTCAAATTTATTATATCAAGTGGTCAATAATTTGTATCAAATATACATCACAATACAGTTAATATAAAATATGAAAGTATTACATTAAATTTAAATGTTTGAAAAGCAATTTGCCTTTCTCAGTTTGAAATTGTAAGGAATAAGAATATTAAATTATAATAATTTTGTGAATTTTCCTTTATAATATAATATGGATCCACATGAAATGTGGCACAAAATTTTTAAAAACAATCTAACAGTATATGGTAAGCAGGTTTAATAGGATGTTAAATTCCACCTAATTATTTTACTTCTCAGTGTTGTGATAGATAAAAAATAATTACTCTGTATTAGTTTATCCCTTTGAAAATTGTATTTTTCTTACTTCCATGTTATAATCCTCTCTTATACTTAATAAACTAAGGGGTTTTATTTCAACACAGAATACATATTTGCCAACATAGATAATATTAAGATATTGCTTCAGTATTGACTTGAGATGCTAATGTTAATATTAGTTGTTTCAGACAGCACATTTTAAATCCTAACTTTAAAACTCCCTGTAATACTGGGTGAGGACACAGACCAGCATGAAACCAGGGACTTAACAATTTACACATTGTAGCAGGGAAACACATAGCCTTTCCTGCTTTCACGTACCTATTGCCAAACTTCCCAACTTAATTACCTTTTTACAAACAAGCATCCCCTTCCTTTTTGTGACTGTAAATAAAGTGTCTCTGAGCTACTCAAAGACTTGTCTCTCCATACATGATCTGGATCCCTTTTTTCCATGCTTTTTAATTTTTCAATTCTTAAAACTATCTTCTCTCTGCCTTACAACATTGATTTTTCCCTTTCCATTTGATTATTCCCATACCACCACAAACCTGATCTATTAGCTCCCATCTTAAAACAAATGTCCCCATTGGATTGATCTTCCCTTGATGTTTTGTTCCTCTCAATTTCTCTACTCCATTGCTTTGTCCACTTCTATATTCCTTGTTATAGAAAAAAAGAAAGAAAACCCATAAAATCATTGTTAAAAATAATTCTGGTCTCTGCTTTCTCATCTCCTTCTTTTATTTTAATTAAAGATGTGAGTTTACAAAGCAATCATGCACCACACTGAGAAGCAGGAAAACATGGACCAATCTAGTGAACAAACTAAAAACCAGGAACTGAAGCAGATCATTGAACAACTAATCAAAGCTTTCCAAACAAATATTATGGACCAACTTAAGGAAGTGAAGGAAGAGATTAAGAATATAAAGAAGACACTTGGAGAACATACTGAAGAAAGTGTAATCACTCCCAAAAAGATAATGGATATGATGGTGACCAATGGCACAATCCAAGAAATCAAAAAGATGCTAGATTCACATAGTAGCAGATTTGAACAGGCAGAAGAAAGTATTAGTGATGTGGAAGACAATACATCTGAAATCAAACAGATAGAAGAACAAATAGACAAAAAGATAGAAAAAATCCAGCAGGGACTTAGGGAATTAACCGACAACACAAAACGCTCAAACATACACATTATGGGCATCCCAGAAGGAGAAGAGAAGGGAAAGTGAACAGAAGAAGTGTTGAAGGAAATAATGGCTGAAAACTTCCCAACCTTATTTAGAGAGATGGATGTGCAGATCCAGGAAGCAAAGCACACCCCAAACAGTATAAATCCCAACAGGACAACTCCAAGAGATATACTTGTCAAAATGTCCAATGCTCAAGACAAAGAGAAATTACTCAAGGCAGCAAGAGAAAAGACAACCATCACATAAAAGGAAAGCACAATAAGGTTAAGTGCTGCTTTCTCAGCTGAAACCATGGAGGCAAGAAGACAGTGGTATGACATAGTCAAAATACTAAAAGAAAAAAACTTCCAGCCACGAGTTCTCAACCCAGCAAAACTGGCATTCAAAAATGATGGAGAGTTTAAAACATTCACAGATAAACAGAAATTAAGAGAGTAGGTCAATAAGAAACCTTCACTTCAAGAAACACTAAAGGAAGTTCTACAAGTTGAAAGTAAAAAACAAGGGAGAGAGAGTTGGAGGAGAGTTTAAAAGCAACTAATAAGACAAAAAATAAAAACAAAACAACATATGACATACATTTATCCAAAGAAAAATGGCTGAAGTAAGAAATTCATTATGAGTAATAACACTGAATGTTAATGGACTAAATTCAGCTATCAAGAGACACAGGTTGGCAGAATGGTTAAGGAAATATGATCCATCTTTATGCTGTCTACAAGAAACTCACCTTCGACCCAGAGATTCGAGGAGGCTTAAAGTGAATGGCTGGAGAATCATTTTACAAGCTAAAAATAGCCAAAAAAGGGCAGGAGTAGCTATTCTAATATCAGACAAAATAGACTTTAAATGCAAAACTATCATAAGAGACAAAGATGGACACTATATATTAGTAAAAGGGGTAATCTCTCAAGAAGAGAGAACAATCATAAACATTTATGCACCTAATCGGGGTGCCTCAAAATACATGAAGCAAACCCTGGAAAAATTAAGTGGAGGCATAAATGCCTCTACAATTATAGCAGGAGACTTTAACCCAACATTATCATCATTAGACAGAACATCTAGACAGAGAATAACTAAAGAAAAAAATGCTCTCAACAATACATTAGAGGACCTGGACTTAATAGACATATACAGAACACTTCACCCAAATACAGCAAGATTTACATTCTTCTCAACTGCACATGGAACATACTCCAAGATAGAACACATGCTAGGCCACAGTACAACTCTCAATGAATACAGAAAGATTGAGATTATACAAAGTAATTTCTCTGACCAAAACGGAATGAAATTGGAAATCACTAAGGGCCAGAGAAACAGGTTAGGCACAAGGATATGGAAGTTAAACAACACACTCTTAGACAGGCAGTGGGTCAAGGAGGAAATCTCAAAAGAAATAAGTAACTACCTTGAAGCTGATGAAAATGACAACAAAACATATCAAAACCTATGGGAGGCAGCGAAAGCAGTCCTGAGAGGGAAGTTCATAGCCATAAATTCATATATTAAAAAAGAAGAAAGAGCTAAAATTGAAGACCTAACTGCACAGTTGGAGGAATTGGAAAAACAGCAACAAACTAAACCTAAAGGAAGTAGAAAGAAGGAAATAACAAAGATTTGAGCAGAACTAAATGAAATAGAGAATAAGAAAGCACTAGAAACAATAAACAAAATGAAAAGCTGGTTCTTCGAGAATATCAATAAAATTGACAAACCTTTAGCCAGACTAACAAAGAGAAAGAGAGAAAAGATTCAAATACACAAAATAAGGAATGAGCAAGGGGATATCACTACTGACCCCACTGAAATAAAGAGTATCATAAGAGGATACTTTGAAAAATTATATGCCAACAAAAATGATAATTTAGAGGAAATGGACAAGTTTCTAGAAACTCACAAACAGCCTACACTGATGAAAGAAGCAATTAATGAACTCAACAGTCCAATTACAAGTAAAGAAATAGAATTAGTCATCAAAAACCTCCCAACTAAGAAGAGCCCAGGACCAGATGGCTTCACAGCTGAATTCTACCAAACATTCCGGAAAGAGCTAACACCAATTCTACTTAAGCTCTTCCAAAAAATAGAAGTAGAAGGAATATTGCCTAACTCATTCTACGATGTTAACATTACCTTAATACTAAAAACAAACGAAGATACCACAGAAAGGAATATTACAGACCAATTTCTCTAATGATCCCAGATGCTAAAATCCTCAACAAAATACTTGCAAATTGTGTTCAACAACATATCAAAAGGATTATACACCATGACCAAGTAGGTTTCATCCCGGGTATGCAAGGATGGTTCAATATAAGAAAATCAATCAGTGTAATACACCACATCTACAGATTGAAAGAAAAAAATCACATGATCATCTCTATAGATGCAGAAAAAACATTCGACAAAATACAGCACTCTTTCCTGATAAAAATATTACAAAAGATAGGAATAGAAGGAAACTTTCTGAATATGATAAAGGGTATATATGAAAAACCGAAAGCCAACATCATTTTCAATGTTGAAATCCTAAAAGCCTTCCCTCTGAGATCAGAAACAAGACAAGGATGCCCTCTATCACCACTCCTATTTAACATTGTCTTAGAAGTACTTGCCCAAGCACTGAGGCAAGAACAAGACATAAAAGGCATCCTGATTGGAAAGGAAGAAGTGAAAATCTCATTATTTGCAGACGACATGATTTTATACATAGAAAGCCCTGAAAAATCTACAACAAAGCTTCTAGAACTTATAAATGACTTCAGTAATGTTGCAGGCTATAAGAGCAATGCTCAAAAATCAGTAGCATTTCTGTACACCAATAACAAGCAATCTGAGGAGGAAATTAAGAAAAAAATACCATTTACAATAGTAACTGAAAGAATCAAATACCTAGGAATAAATTTAACTAAAGATGTATAGGACTTATATACAGAAATCTACTCAAAACTGTTAAAGGAAATCAAAGAAGACTTGAATAAATGGAAAAATATTCCCTGTTCATGGATAGGAAGACTAAACATCATCAAGATATCTATC
>JAQZBX010003772.1:0-63606 GCA_029593785.1 Cabassous unicinctus
TTAAAACTATGGCTCAAGTGATTGGGCTTCCGCTTACCACATGGGAGATCCCGGGTTCGGTTCCCGGTATCTCCTGGAAAAGGCGAGCTGGCGTGGCAGGCAGGCATGGCAAGCTGATGCAACAAAATGATGCAACAAAAGAGACACAAAGAGGAAAGACAATGAGAGACACAACAAACCAGGGAGCTGAGGTGACTCAGGTGATTGAGCCTCTCTTCCATATGGGAGGTTCCCAGTGCCTCCTAAAGAGAAGATGAGCAGACACAGAGAGCACACAGCGACTGCAAACAATGGGGTGGGGGTGGGGGGTGGGGGGAGGGAAATAAATAAATCAATCTTAAAAACCCAAAAAACTATACCAGGGAGTGGGTGTAGCTCAGTGGTTGAGCGCCTGCTTCCCATCTTCCCATGTACAAGGTCCTGGGTTCAATCCCTGGTATCTCCTTTAAAAAAGAAAAAAGAAAAAAATTTATACCAAGACCCAGTTCTCCCCTATCGAATTGGTCAAAGTTCAAAAACTTGACCTCACGTCTAGATGGGGATGTTGGAGGGAGTGCAAAATGACACAAGTCCTGGGAGGGTATTTGGTAACAGCATGGAAGGAACAAATGCCTTTACTCTCCCCCCAGCATTCTCTTTCTGGGAATTTACCCTGCGGATATATCTGCACACATATGAAATGAAATCAATACAAGGTTCTTCACTGCAGTATTGTCTCTAATTGTAAAATATTGGAAGCAAGCCAAATGTTCCTCCAGAAGCCAGATCAAAACCTGTGATACATCCCTCAATAGGCTATGACAGTGATAATCAGGATAGGCTAAACATTCGCTATATTAGAAACCATGCACGTGTCCCCAGACCTAGTTTTTCTCCCTAGGTCTGGTTTTTAGAATGCTGGTGATAAACCAAGCCTGATTTCTTATATGACCATCCTGTATGGGAAATGACTGTAACTCTAGGTATCTTTGGTCAACCTAAAGAGATATAGTGGGGGAGCGGATGTGGCTTAAATGGTTGGACATCCGTCTCCCATACAGAGGGACCTGAGTTTGATCCCCGGGACCTCCCGGTAAGAATAAAAAAAAGAAAAATATAGAAGGCGCGTGGGCCACCAGGCCCCGTGCATGGGTGCGGTGTCAGGCCCCACCAAGCCATGCAGCAAGATGATGACATAACAGGAGAGTGACACAGGGGAGAGCCAAGATGAGATGCACCAAAAAACAGGAACTAAGGTGGCACAGGTGGTAGGACACTTTTCTCCCACAGCGGAGGTTCCAAGGATTGAATCCTGGTGAAGACAGGAGGAGAAGGATGAGAAGAGAGGGCAGGAAACAGACACAGAATTGTCCAGCGAATGGACACAAGTAAAAAGGAGGGAGGGTGGTTAAAAATGGATAAAAGTAAATAAAAAATAAATCTTAAAAAAAAAAAAGGCTATGACGCAGCTTGACTGAGGAAATGCTCTGTAGGAATCTAAAAAGATCTGTAGAATGTTTGTTAAGTGACAAAAAGCAGGTGGCAGTATACAGAGTATGCTTTTTAGCTGCATAAAGAAACACTGGAAAGACACAGAAGAAATTAATAAAAATGATTACCCATATCGGGGGTAGGGATGAGTGATAAACCATGTGAATGTTTTACCTCTTCAAAAAAATAATTTTAAATAAGGAAAAGGAGTCCAGCCTGAACTTTTTCTGTTCATATCTTTCATGATAACCATTTGTCTGATGTTCCTTACCTACCTCTAAAACCCTTCTCCATGCCCCAGAGGACTCTGGGAGCTGAATTTTCACTGACTGTGGGGCCAAAGGTATCACTCAGCCTTGTATATCGGGGGGTGGGGGGGTGGGGGGCTTACCTGCCTGCCTAGCTGGCTGTCTGACCATCATGACTTTTGCCATCCTTTTGCCCACCTTGGTCCTGAGGGCCCTTGATTTTGGCCATTGAATGGGTCAGAGGGGCCAAGGGGACCCCAGTGACCTAAAAGAGCTAAGGTAGCCCCTGCAGGCAACTTTCCAAGTAAGCGGATTCTTCTCTGGCAGGACTGGATCTGCCAAATGGCAAAGTATTTGGAGCCATCCAGAGTCAAGGTGCCGGGAATTCTACAGAAGGAAGCAGGCTAAGAACTTGGAAGCCAGGCTGCCAGGGCTGTGCTGAAACCCAGAGGTGCCTGCTTGGCTGGCTCAGCTTTAGGAGGTGTGGGGGAAGTGAGAGGGAAGCACGTGCTTCCTGGGTACCTCCTTGTTAGACCCTTGTCTTGCCCCAGGGTCCCTCAGGCACTGCCTTTTAAAGACTGGTGCTTCCCCAGCAGCCAGGCCATCTGGGACTGGTGCTCATGGAGGGATGGGAGTGAGGATATTTTAAATGTGTCAAAAGTGACGAATTTTGAAAAGTGCTACCGGCATCTCTGGGAACTCACAGTTCACACTGGCAGAGAAGATGTGCCAGGCTCTTTGGAAGAAATTGAACTCAGGAGGATAAAGGAAAGTCTTTAACAGGCAGCTCCTAACCGCTGTCCCAGATGCATGTGGCAAGGGGGTGGGTCCTGCAAGAAGACAAAGAAGCACAAGAGCAGTGAAGAGGGCCATGGGATGCAGCAACCCCGAGGTTTTGGCAAAAAGAGAGGCCAGCAAGGGCAGGAAGGAGCAGGAGCGTCAGGCAACAGAGGTGGGCAAGCAGGAACCTGAGGCTGGAGTCAGCAAAGCTTTGGGCGGGAAGCACTGGGGACTCCAGAGTCTGGACCTGTTCAGTGACACCCAACCGGACTGAGTGGGGGCAGGAGCCAGGAGCCAGTGGAGGCTGGAGGTGTGCCCGGGGCCTTGGACCAGAGTGAGGCTGGAACAAGGCTCCAGTGTGTCTGGATTTGAAAGCGCCCCAGGGAATGTGTTACTAGAATTCAACATCTACCCTGAAGATAATGCATCCTAAGAGGAGGGGGCCTAAGTATTCCGTTCAGCAAGGCCTTGTTTTGCGTGTACAAGGCCACTGTTATGTATTTATTTTTTTTCCGTCTCTGCAGGGAGCTGGTTCATCCTGGCTACTTGGAAGCTAGGGGTGGGGGGTGCTGGGGCAGCAGCCATTCGGGGCCATGATGGGCCAGAAGAAGGAGAATGGAATCACCCCATCAGGGGTGAGGGTGGGGCAGGTAGCTGGGCTTGGGTGAGTCCCTGGGAGGGAGAAGAGTCAGTGAGACAGGATCCTGGATAAAGGGGCTTGTCCTGAGGGGTATGGGGAAGGGGGTGCAGGACCCAAATGGCTCCACCCAGCCTGTCTTCTGCAGGAGGATGAATGAGTATAGGGGAGGATGGGAAGGGGATGGAGTGAGCATCAACACCCCAGGTGCTTTCTGGAGAAGACACAGCAACTCTGTCTTCTGACCATTGCCCTGCTCCCCTCTCTTCAAACCAGAAGAGAAAGAAAGAGAGTTCCGTGTTGTAGATGCATCCTCCTCCTCATTATCATTATTGTTACTGCCTCGACTTCCTTATATAACCTGCTGAATTTGCGGAGGACTGGACTCGTCTTCCCACCTCCTACCTCCAACCAGCCTTTGCTGACGTCCCCATTCTGCTCACAAATTCCTCATCTTCCAGGCCTGGCTCACTCCCTGAATCATCTCCCCCTCCTCCCACCTCTTCTCCTCCTCTTATCAGCAACTGCAACTCACTTGTAGCATTAACATGTGCGACTGCTTGCTTGCCAGCTGGGCCTGCTTCCGCCTCTCTGTCCATACCCTCCCCATCTTGCCAAGCACTCTACTGCAGCCAGAGCCCTTGGAAGTCCCTGGCTGCCCCTTGCTCTCCTGCCTCCCAGCCTTCACTCCTGCAGTTCCCTCTGCTTGGAACCTCTCCCCCTTCCTACACCTCTGCCACCAGCCTTGAAGGAACCAGAATGTGTGCTTCGTGGCTGAGGCTTCAGGGAACTTCTCCTGACAACAGGGCAGGTGAGGGGCCCCTGCTCTGTGCTCCCCAGGCCCCTGTGAAGACCGTGAGGGTGGGATTCTTGTTTACTGGCTGACAGCACCTAGTACAGGGCCTGGCAGTGAAGTGGGTTATTTGCCTAATTGAATTAACAGGATAATTTCATTTTTCTGGCCTTCCTAGGGAAGGGCTTGCCACAGTGAATCAATACTTGGCAGGGTAGGGGTGGGGACCCTGCACTGTCTCATTTCTAGCTCCCACAGTCCTCTTTCAGCGGTCAGGAGGTGTTGGGCCACTGAGACAGCAACTCTCTAGGAATGATCTGGAAAGAGAAGCTCTAACGAATAAAAAGAAAGCGCTGGGCATTCTTTGGAATCATGAGTGGTCCTTTCTTTAGTCCTCTTCTCAATGTCTTCCAGAGACCAAACCTATCAGCCTCCCTCCCTCCCTTTCTCCCTTCTTTTCCTTCCTTCTTTGCAACTCATCTATTTCAAGCCTTATAACTCAATTTTAAAATTTGCCTTTGCAAAGCCTTTTCTGATCCCAAACTCTTTGTTGGGATGCTAATAAGGATTATGGGGGAAAACAAAGAGTTTTGTGGTCAAATAAATTTGGGGAATATTTTATTAAGCAACATTAATCAGGCTTCCTGCTGGCCAGACAGAGCTCTTAAGAAGCTGTGGTGCATTTCACGTCTAGAAGGAGCATATGATGTGCAGTGGTTTTAAACTCATTCATCTTTGGAGCAGGCCCTGCCCCATCCCCATCCCCATTTTGTTTTCAGCCAAGCATTTCTGGAACTGATATTTCATGGGACACACTTGAGGAAATTCTGTTCAAGGACAACTTTCCCTCACACCTGTTTCCTGTAGCGCCCTCACCCTCCTTTCTGTGCGTTAGTGTCTTGAAGGTTAGTCTTAGCTGTTGTGATGAAGGTAGAGCCTTGTTTTTAGGACACAGCACTGGTCACTTTGGGGAGGTGTGGGGTCTTCTCAGATATTTGATAAAGATGGCAATGCACGGAAAATGAGAGCCATGCCTCTGCGATCATCAGTGCTGCTGTATTCCTGTCACTCTGAAGTGAACACCCCTTTTGCTTTTTTTTGTATATTTCCTTCCAGTCTTTTTCCATGAAGATATATGTAACTTCAGATTTTACTTATTAGTCTTCTTAAAGTACAGAGGGTCTGTTGAATGAATAGAAATGGGGCACTGTAGAGCAAGCAGGTTTTTGACTGGTTGGGAAATGATTTAAAAAATAATAGGCAAATTTAGTGGTTTTCAAATTGTGCTCCTAGGCTCCTGAGCCCAAGGGTCCTGTGGAGATATTTTGGGGGCTGCTGTGGGGGTAGGTAAACAATGCCAGGACTTGAGAGGGCAAGTTCCTGACTGCCCATCTCTGCTTCAACCTAAACAACACTGCTTTTAGGGCTTAACACTTTCTGCTTGAAATTCTGTTTGTAGGAAGGTTTCCTACATATGTTCAAATACCACAATTCTAGACCAAGCTCCTCATTTTATGGATTACAAAAAACCCACTGAGATGCAGAAAAGTAAAAAAAGAAAAATGTTGTCAATCGATCACATCTGGATACTGGATCTAGAACCCAGGTTTCCCCACACACCATCTAATGTTCTCTCCACACATTCTTGTATTTATTTATTCCCTTCTGACTCAGCCAATTTCCAAAGAGAAGAATAAAAGATAGCAAGAGCAAATAGCAGCAAAGATACTGTGGTAAATCCACTGAGAAGCAGTTGAGGGAAAGGTACAGAGAAATTCCATCTGTTCCTCATTTGATCTGTTTCACTGCAATTCTTCTCATGCTAGGCCTTAAAAGTGTAAAGAAACGTATGCTCAGAGCAAGGGCTGCTATGCCAAGAATAAGTCATAGGGAGACACAGTACAATACCCCAGTCTCCAGTGAAATGAACTGTTTAATCAAAACTGCCTTATTCTGTAAATACTCAGTCTATTGATGAAGAGCTCTGCAAATAGAGGCAGCCACTAAGCAAGCCTCCAGAGAGAACCCAGGAGGAACTAAAGAAGACAGAGGATAATGGCAAACATGCCTGTCTCTATTTTTTGGGTAAGAGTCCCTGCAGAGAAGGGGGATTGCTCGTGCCATCAAGTATTTACCGCATACGCACTCAGTGTTCAATATGGTAGCGATGGGAGATGGGAGGAGGGGGCAGCAGGAGGGGTTCAGAAGCACCGGTCAATGCTTTCCTTGGCCTCACTGGCTAGACCACACCTCCAGCCAGTCAGGTTAATGATCCTGCTATTTGTCGTGCACTTCCTCCAAGCCCTGTACTCTTCATTAACCCCCCACAAAACTCTGAACTAGCCACAGCCATCCTCACGGCTGGAACTCAAACCTAAGCAGCTTGTTTCCAGAACCTATGTGCTTCTTCTTTTTTAAGATGATGAAGCTTATTGATTTATTTGCAGTATAAACTCACACACAGTATAGTGTACACATCTTAAATGTACAGCTCAATTTTCTACATATGTGTACACCGGTGTAAACACCACCCAGACTGCAATGGTAAATATTTCCATTTCCAGACGCTTTCCTTAAGCCCCTTGCCAGTCAATACCACCACTAAGACATAACCAATTTGCCTACTTCCATCACCATAGAGTAGTTTTGCCTATTTCTGAACTTTATTTAAGTGGATTCATAGAGTATGTACCGTTTTGTGCCTGGCTTCTCTCATTCAACACCATGTAAGATTCAACCATGTTGATGCATGTGCAGAACCTGCATCTTAACTGCCATGCCATACTGCCTCACATCACATTAGCTAATTCCATGTTGACTTCCAGAAATGTCTTTTTGGAAAGTGGTTTGGTTTATGCAAAATCTGCAGAGCCTGAAGGGGTGGAGTGAGAACACAAAAGGCTAAGTTCAGAGAATGGCCAAGAAGATGACTTTTTAGATAATACCTGGGTGTGGCCCATTCTCCATCCCTCACTGTTGAGGTCCATGATCCCAGACTTATTGGCTTAAACACAAGTTCCTCTTTGGCTTTTGTGTTTCTCCTACTGCAGAACAAACCCTATCACTGCTTCCTCCTCAAATATGTGGGCAGCCTTCTCAGGCATCATCCAGGGCAATGGTTCTCAACCCAGGAGAGTTTGGCAATGCCTAGAGACATATTTGGTTGTCACAAATTGTGTGTGTGTGTGTGTGTGGGGTGCTGTTGGCATCTAGTGAGTAGAGGCCAGGGGTGCTGCTCAACATCTTACTATGTACAGGACAGCCCCACACAGCAAAGAATTATCTGACCCAAAAATGTCAATAGTGTCATTGTCGAGAAACAGAGAAGCTGTTGGTTGCCTCCTTTTTCTGATATAGGAAGAGAGGAAATAGGGCCTAATAGAAAGAGCTCTTTACTTAGCATTAGAAAGCCTGGATTCAAGGCCCTACTCTGCCATTGACTAACTGTCTGACCTTGTTCAAATCACTTAAACTCCAGGAGGCTCACCTTCCCCATCCGTAACTTGGGAATTGTGAAGCCTGCCTTTCTTACTTTACTAGGCTTGTTGTGAGTGTCACAAGTGAGAGTGTCAGTGGAATCTCTTTGAAATGCTTACATGTTATTATTTTATTTGACTGTGGCAGCAAATCAGGCTTATATGGGTATTTTGTGTCTAATGGCAGTGCAAGAATGTTTTCAGCAGGGTTTCTGCTTTACTAGATGCATTTCCTTGTGTTCAGTTTCAAGGGTCATGGCCTCATTCTCAGATTTGTGTGGGAAAGGAGCTCATGTACAAAGGGTGTTTCCCGACACCGTGGGCAGGGCTTCACGATCCTCTAAGGCTGCAGTTCTCAACACTGGAACTTGCAGGCTAGAAATTCTCTTTTAAATTATTGGCAAGATCTCTAACGGGGTTTGCTCCAGAAAAGCAAGGTATTTTTAGTACTTGGATTTGATTTTGTCATGTAAGAGGCTGGGGGTATAGGCCCCCCTGGGTGAAGATATGTCATATTAGGAGAATGTTAGTCAGATGAACTATTGCTGAGCTCAGTGTGATGTAGTGAGAAGAGGGGTGCAACTCTCTATGAGTAAGAGGTAAGAGGTATGGTGCCATGTAAAGCTGACGCTGAAGAAATATTTGGTATTTGTTGAAACACTGGAAAACTTTGTGAGTAAAAAGAGAGTGAGGTGAGGCAGTAATCACTTCTACTCAAATGAAAAAACAGTGTTGAAGGGAAACTTAGTGATTAGTGTGATAATGGATAGTGTAAGACACTGACATTTTGTCATCACACTGTAATTATTAATAACGTAAGTAATGTTGTTTGGAATCTTAATACAGAGTGGAAGTGGTTTTAATTCCTCAAAGTGAGTCACCCCAGAATTCCCTCCAGCCCTTTTTTCATGAAGAAAAGTTTAAGAAATGTCTTTGAATTTCTGTGTTTTAGATTGTATATCGGGTCCCAATCAATTCATATGTACAAATATATACAACTGTAGACCATTGCCCAAATAACCTACCAGGCTTACCATCTAAGAAACAAATATTAACAGTTGCTATCAACTGTTTCCAGGCCACAGACCCCTCCACAGGAGACAGAGTTGGGAGTTTGGGTAGTCCACCGTAGCCAGAGAAGAGTGCTAGAGAAGAGACAGCTCTGGAGATCTGCAGAGTCTCCCCATGAGTCTTCAGCTTAGTGGAGATTAGTGTAGGCATTTGAGGAAATTTCCTAAGGCTGGGGAAAGAACTGCCAGAAAGAGCAAGTGGAACAATCCTGTGCATCCCACATAAGGCCGGGAAGTTTGTGTTCCCACCAGCCAGAGTGAAAAACATTGTAACCACAGGACATCAGGTAGACTACTCAGAAGTTTACTGCCTCATGAATTGGGCAAATTAACCCTAGACTAAAGGCTGCTGTGATCCCAACTAACAAAGTTTTAAAGCAAGCCTCAACCAAAAGGATCAAATTGTACCCTGGTAATTTAGCTGCATCCCAGAACGAAGCCAAAGATATTTAAAATAATACAAGAAAGTAAGCACCAACAAAGTAAAATTCACAATGTCTGGTATCTAATAGGAAAATCACCAGGCATGCAAAAAAAGCAGTAAAATGCAACCCATAGTGAGGAGAAAAATCAATCAAAACCAAACTGGAAATGGTAGCGATTATACAATTAGTAGACAAGAGCATTAAGCCTTTTAGTGTAGCAAATTACATTTTACTTTAAGCATTGGTAATTTGGAGTATCTGGGAAGAGCTAGAAAATAATTCTATAATTGAGTTATGTACTATGTATGGATCATTCCTCATCTGTAACGTGTCCCCAACACAGCTTCATTTTCCAGAGACCTTTATGCAAAATAAACTTTTTCATCATTAGCTAAAAAAAAAAAAGTATTGTTAAAACTATATCCCATATGTTCAAGAAAGTAGAGGAAAGCATACACACATTAAGGAGAGACATAGAAGATGTAAAAAAGAATCTGTATTGAACCTCTTGAGATTAAAAAAAAAAAAGTCTGAGATGAACAACACTTTGGGTGGGATTAACAAAAGATTAGATACTGCAGAAGAAAAGATTGGTAGACTTGAAGGCATAGCAACTGTAACTACCCAAAAGTAAACACAGAGGGAAAAAAGACCGAAAATAAATGATCAGCACCAGGAAGCTGTGGGACAATTTTAAGCGACCTTGTATATGTGTAATTGAAGATTCCAAAGGAGAAGAAAGAGAGGGGAACAGCAAAAAATCTTGAAGAAATAATGACAGAAATGTCTAAATTAAATGAAAACTATAAATACATAGACCCAAGAAGCTCAAAGAATCTCCAAGCACCAAAAACATGAAGGAAATTATACCACGGCACAGTATAGGCAAATTGCCTAAAAGCAGTGAGAGAGAAAATCTTCAAAGCAGCCAGAGCAAAAAGCCACAAAGGAACAAAGATAAATTAACAAACCCTTTCACGGGAAACAATGGAAGCCAGAAGAGAGTGGAGCAACATCTTTAAAGCTAAAACAGGTGTGCAGTGAACCCCATTGTCTTGGGTCAAATGTGAGTTGGTAGATGTTGGGACAAAATCTCATTCCCAAAGCCTGGTTCAGTGTCAGAAGAAAAGCAAAAACACTGGCATGTGGTGGCCAGATAAAGATCACAGCACCGAGCCCTCGTTTGTGAGAGAATAAGAAGAAAGAAGAGAAAGAATAATTTGAAAATTCCACAAGGATGCTAAGCCAGTCCTATAGAAAGAGCTGTAAATTCCAGAGCACACTGGCTTTCCCCATCTCAGTCACCAGCAATCCTACGTTAGGAACTTCAGGCACCCTGGCTCCTCCATCTCTTCCACGCCACCTCCAGTCAGTTACTAAATCCCACTGATTTTGTCTCCAGCTTGCCTCGCAGGTTGTTTCTATCCCTTCGGTTTTAATCCAGGCCTTCATAACCGCCCCAAACTTGCTGTTTGATGTTGGGAAAGTCATTACCTCTCTGGGTCTGAGTTTGTCCCTTTATAGACTAAGGGGTTTGGCTCGTGGTCTCTCAAGAATCTTTTTGCTTTTAAAGCCTGGGTTTCAGTGATGTTTTAGGCTACCTAAATGTAGAGACCTCTGTTATTTCTCACAAAAAATTGCTTAATTCTGATGTGGTTATGCCAGAAAGAAAGAAGTTAGAGGTTATAAATGTGCCCTGCACATTATAGGTGCTCTATAGTACTTGCTAAATAAATAAATGAGAGTTTAAAGCCAAACAAACCAACCCCAAGTAGTTATATTCTTCAGAACGGTATCCAGTCTGTGGTAGACTGACTGCTGGCTGCCCCAAAATGATCGTGTCCTAATCCCCAGCACCTGTGAATATATTACCTTAGATGGCAAAGACACTTTACAGTGTCATTAAATTACGGCTCTTGAGATGGGGAGATAGATTATCCTGGATTATCTAGGTTGGCCCAGTGTAATCACAAGTGTCCTTATGCCACTTAGAAGAGGGAGGCAGTAGGGTTACAGAGACAGAGACTGGAAGATTCTACACTACCGTCTTCTTAGATGGAGAAAGGGGCCACGAGAAACTGAAAAAAGGGGAGGAAACAGAGTTTCTCCTCAGAGCCTCCAGAAGGAATGCAACCCTGCTCAGTCCTTGATTTTAGGACTTCTGATCTCCAGAACTGTAAGATGGTAAGCCCGTGTGGCTTTAAGCCACTGAGTGTGTGGTAAGCTGTGATGGCAGTGATAGAAAACAATACGCAGTCCTTATTTCCCACTCACTTCCTGTATTTACTGGGAAAGCCACTTAACCCTTTCTGGGTCTCTTTTAGTCTCAACTAAATAGGGTTAAGAATATCTCTCCTATATGAGGTAAGGGTAAAATGAAATAATATCTACTACTAATTGAAATAAAGAAAATACTACTTTATAATACAACACTGCAACCTGCTTCTATGACTACTAGTACTTCTAATGCTGTGCAAATACCTAGAGACATTATTTCATTCAGTCCACTAAATAATCTCAGGTAGTAGAGATCATTAGCCACCTTTAATAGACAGGAAACTGATGCTCAGAAAGGTGAAGAAACTTGCCCAGGGCCACACCGCGAGAAAGCGGAGGAGCTGGAATTTCTCTTTCAGGGCGATGTGACTACCAACAGGTGTTCTTGCTCATTTTGTTACACTGGTAATTATAAATTTTATGTAAACAAGAACATTATGATGGTTATTACCACTGTACCCCTTTGTTATTACTCTCTCCTCATGCCTCTTTTCCTGTAACAACATCCGACTGCTCTACTCTCTGTATTCCAGCCTGTCACCTGCTTGTCACAGAACTGATTGAAATGCTAATTCAGCGTTACAACTTCCTTGGGTGGGCGAAGTTGGCAAAGGCTGGGGAGATATTTGTTTATTTGAGAGAAAATGGCTCTGAGGTTTGGAAATGGAACCATCACTCCTACCACACTCTCAAGAAATGTAGTTGCATATGGTGAGGAGAGTTCTGGTACACAGAGCCATTTGAAAAGTGGGTCCAGGATGCAGTGCTCGCTGCCCTACAGGCTCTTCAGACTTTTCAGTTG
Organism: Cabassous unicinctus; assembly: GCA_029593785.1. Lineage (NCBI taxonomy): Eukaryota > Metazoa > Chordata > Mammalia > Cingulata > Chlamyphoridae > Cabassous > Cabassous unicinctus. Next base: position 11,979 of record JAQZBX010003772.1, read on the forward strand.
CACAAGGGAGAACTAAAGGGGCTTCTTTGTGGGGCTGTCATTTGAGTCCTTTATCCTTTTTTTTAAAAAAAAAAAAAAAAGGAGGCACACACTAATTGTAGTGGGGTTTCCAGTCCTCCTTCCCTTTTTCCATTTCCCTGCTTCCTCTTTCCCTTTCCCCTCATTGTTCTGAAGTCTGCTTGTTTTTAAGGGTTTGGCTTGGCTAATAGGAGTTATGGCCAAAGGGGCCGGGCTCTGCCTGAGCTGTACTTCCGGGAGTACAGAGGAGCTGTTTGCTTTGAAGGTTGTTGAGCATATTTGGATTAATAACATTCAATCTAATATTTTCACTCATTTCTGAACATCAAAGAGCCCAGAAAAGTTTGCTGGTGCAGTTTCTTCTAGTTTGTCCTTGGGAGTAAGTGTCTGGAACAGGGCTGATCTAAAAATGTTTTCCGAGTGAAGCCTCGTTAATGGGGCAGGCTGCAAATTCACATCAAGGGAGTGTCATCTTTCAAAACAGCTTCTTGGCAGAAAGGGATGTGGAATTTTAGAGAAATCTGAATCTGTTAAGCTTCCATTAAATGAACTCCTTGATTCCAGACTGTGCCAAATGGAATCTGGGGACCGTGGGCCATGAATAATTGACTTCTTGGGTGGCAGGATGCCCCAGAAAGGTCGGTGTGTCCTTTGGGATAAAACATTCATAAGTTTGGAGGATTGGAGGAGCTTTTTTCTTTTCTTTTCTTTTCTTTTCTTTTCTTTTCTTTTCTTTTCTTTTCTGTGTTTCTCTGTGTCTTCTTTTCTATGTACTTTTTTTTGGCTGGTGTTTAGGTTTTGTCTAATTTAATGGAGGTGAGAGATGCAACCTTTACCCTGGGGTCTGGAGGATGTTTGTGGAATGACTCTCATTGTGACAGGTCATCTTCTTCACATTGAGGCCGGGGCCGTGAGTTTTACCTTTCACTGTGGGGTCCATATTATGTAGTTTACCCCGAGGCACGTGCATCTGCTGAGCCTCTGAGACCCGACCAGATCACTTTAAGACAGGTGGGATAGTCCAAGACTCTCTACCTCTTAAAAGACTGTTGGGTCTGGAGAAGTCACCCTGTGGGCTTTGTACCTTGTGGCTTTTCCAACCGAGGCAGGAAGGAATAGAGACCTAAGGAGGAGGGGCAGAAAACCCAATAAGCCATACTAACACCACATGGTTAGAGAGGCTGAGGCAGGATGCTGACTTGCACCAGCAAGTTATCAGGGGGCAACTCACAGCACACACCCAGTGGCTGCGTCATCAGAAGGCAGCTAGCGACATCCTCACGTAGCAGGAAAGAGAGAAGGGCAGGAGGGGCAACCCCCCACTTCATATTACCTCACACCTCAAGGACAGTGGCCAGAGGCCAATCACTGCCGGACAACAGGCCCTGCAGAGCTCGTGGACAGCAGCCAGAGGCCAGTCACCACCAGACAGCAACCCCTAAACCCCTAAGAGTTTTGATTCTTTGAATTTCCCTTGCTTTGTCTCAAATACACCAATCTGTGCAGACCCAGGAGTCCTGTAGCCCATAAAACAGGGGACCCCAGGGCAGAGTGTGCGTCTCTACCTTGAGCACGCCAGCACTCATGTCTGAGTGTATATCTTTATTAAACTCTTTTCTAGCTCTCTTATAACTGTGGTGTGGCTCTGAATTCTTTCTTACGACATAGCCAAAAACCTCGGCACCAACTCTGGCAACACAACCAGCCTGGCAGACCTGCCTCTCCAGGTCATTCTCCTTCCTTCCCAGTATCTCTTCTGGCTCAAAACCTCCCAGCCTCACTTTCCCCCTTTTTCTCTGCCTCTAACTGGGATGCCCTCATCTGTTAAAAGACAAAATAAAACAAACTAAAATACTTAACCTTTTTTTTTTTAGTTCAAAAAGGAATAAATGTTCATTGTAGAAAACTTAAAAAATAGAGAAAAATACCAAACATGTAATTAAAAATAACTAAAATTACCTGTAATCCCATAACCAGATAACCATTGTATTATGGTTTCTTTCTAGGTTTTAGAAATGTGATATGTGTCTGTGTGTATATGTCTATAAGTGTATATATATCATTTAGAGTCCTGACATTTTTTTAACAATGTTTCTTCTTGGACATTTCTCCATGACATCACAGAGAGTAATTGGTTTTTGTGGCCACATAGAATTCCGTTTTGTGGTTGTACCAGAATTACTTGACCAATCCTCTACTGTTGTAATTTGTTGTATCCTCCCCCCGCCTTTTTATCTCCAATGTAAACACCACTTATTCATAGACCTTTCTCTACATCTCAGATTAATACCTTTGAATGAATTCCTGGTAATGGAAATACTGGGTCAAGTGACTTGAACTTCTAGAAGACTCAGTACAGATTTTCACTTATCTACTGTCTCCATCTCGCTCTTACTCATGCAAATCAGCAACAGGGTGCCCTTATCTGTGTGGATACGCTGGGTTCCCACATCCTGTGCTTGCCTGTCACAGGTCAGCCATCCTATAGCTCTCCTGTGAGGACCTGCCTGGGAACTAAGCCTCGGGGGTATGGTACTTCTTGCTCCTTTTCTTGTGGTATCTGGACACTGGAGCCTTCCATAGTAGATGCACTGGACTGAGTTATTTTCTAAATTTCTTTGCATCAGGCCTTGCACTTTGTGAGGTTCGGTTACTATCCTTTCACTACCAATCCTTCTCCAGGTGGAGCCCAGGGGCTAAAAAGTAATCAGGGGAGATGACTGAACCCCTGTTTGACAAAGATATTCTTTAGTTGGGTCAATGGCTAAGAAATCTCAGCTGGAAACATGCTGGTATTACATATGACCGGATGATAATTTAATTTGCATTTTGCACCATTTTGTGCAGTACAATAGAATAACACAGGATTTGGAGTCAGGAATCCTGGATTCTAACTTTGGCTTTTCCACGCATTAACTAAGTGACCTTGGGGATATCACTGAACCTATTTGAGCGTCAGTCTCCTCATCTGTAAAATAAATAATAACAATGCTTTCAAGGTGTGGGTGTTGAGATGCTGACATGAGTGCTGGGCCAGCACTTTGATATGAAGGTATATCTGGAGGGAAGGTGGGTGCCATCCTCACAACTCCCTCTGAAGCACGGCACATTACTCAGCAACCTGTAGCTCTTTGCTGAGTTTCAGGACAGCCGCCCATGGACTTTGGGCCTCTGTGTGAACCTGTCTGGTGGGGATCATCAGGAACTGGACCAACGCGCATAAATGAAGACGTCGTTTACCATACAGATGCTCCCAGCAGTCATTTCTGCAGACTTCGAAGCTTCGAGTAAGGGTGACATGGTTCCAGCCATGATCATTCAGGGACTTTGTGACGTTGCCAAATTATTTAACCTCCTCAGAGCCTGAACCTCCTCATCTATGAAGTGGAGTGATAATGCCAAAGTGAATGCGACCCCCACCCCCCTTAAAAGCACTTCCTGTGTGCTGGGCTAGATGCTAGGAATGAAACAGGAGCTCAGATAAACAAGGTTAGCCTTATAATATTCTTTATATTAAATAAGAGTTCTGTAAATTCTTTAGCACAGTGCTTGGCATGGCAGAGGGTTCAGCTCTCTTATTATTTTGTATACTTGCAGATTAAAGAAGCTGATGTAAGGTTTCCTGTAGTTGGGACAGTGAGGAGGTTAAGGGACACGTATGGGGCGTTTGTCCCTCTCTGATGGGAATGCTACGGGCAAAGAGACACTCTTTGTCACGAGAGCTGTTCTCTCTGCTCTTGAAAAGCCGGCCTAAGCTGCAGCAGGGCACGGGCCAGGGCTGGGGAACGACCGTGCCACAGTGGTTCAGAGGGAGGCAGTTGCTCTGCCTTCGAAGGCCCCTCACAGGCTGGCCGGCGACTCACGCACGGTGGGCACATCTTTGTGCTGCTTGGTGGCTGGTCACATGACTGGGAGTGAGGCCTCTGGTTAGGAAGTGCAGAAGACTGTGAGCCAAAGGAGTGAGGCAGGGCCACATTGGAAAAGAGATGGAATAAAGCATCCGCTCCATGAGCGCCCCTGTGAACCTGGCAGTTTCCAAGGTTATTTCATTCAGTTTCCACAACAACCTTGCATGGGAGGTAATAGCACCTCATTTTAACAGATGAAGGAGTGGAGGCTCAGAGGCTTGTTCAATGTCCCGTGGCCAGTCTATCCATGATAGAACCAGGATTTGAATCCGGGCCTTTCTGATTCTAGTAGAATGCTAAGGAGTGAGCCTTCACAGTGTGGCATCCTTTGGTCTGAGCAGGTGCTGTACCACTGAGCACTGCCCAGTCAGTCTGTCTGGGGCTGATCACCCAGTCAAAGAATTGGTCAGGAGTCTCCAGCTCCTTGTTTCTCTCCTGATGCCTTTTTGGTCATTTCACTACTAGTCCCCAATCACAGAGGTTGGGTCCCCTTGGCCTCTTACACAAAACATGCTAGCAAGAATATTGCTTGGGGGGAGTGGATGTGGCTCAAGCAGTTGAGTGCCTGTCTCCCACATGGGAAGTCACGGGTTTGTTTCCCGGTGCCTCCTAAAGAAAACAAACAGACAACAAGCAGACAGCGAGCAAAAAACCCAAGCAGACAACAAGCAAAAACAAACCAGCAGACAATGAGCAAACCACGAGCAAACCACGAGCAAACAGACGAGGGAGCCAACTCAGGGGAGCCGATGTGGCTCAGTGGTTGAGCGCCATCCTCTCGCATACGAAGTCCTGGGTTCAATCCCCAGTCCTGATACCTCAAAAAAAATGTTGCTTGGAGTGGGTGGCCAAGCTTAGAGGGCAAGCTCTGCATCTGGAAGAAGCATAAACATACAACTCCATGCCTTGGGCCCAGGGGCTAATGCACTGGGCAGCAAAACCATTGAGTAGGCTGGAAAGGGGTATGGAGTAGCCAGAATCCTCCACGATGAGATATGATTGAGACTGACACAACTGGACAGACTTCTTTCCTTCCCTCCTTTTCCGCTTCCCTTCGTCCCTCTCCCTACCCCTCCTTTCCTTCCATAAGGACTCGTGGCCTGCCTGCACTAGGCAGGCACTCACTGGAAATAAAACAGTGATAAGGCCACCTTGGTCCCTCTTTTGTGGTGCTTACAGTCAATGGATAAGGCAGAGAAACCAACGCACCACTGATCCAGTTCAGTGTGAGAAGTGCTCTGAGAAGGGAAGCACTGACAGGAGGGACACCCATCCAGATTTGGAGAGAGTCAGGGAAAGCTTCCTGCAGGAAGCCAAGGTAGCAGAACTCGTGTGAATTGGCCTGGCAAAGGCAGAGGATGGGCGTAGGGTGGGTGGAGCCGTGAGTGGAGAAGAGCGTTCTAGGCAAAAGCAGAAATATTTATAAAGACCTGGCAGGAAGGGAAGGATTTGAAGGGAGTGATTGAGAGCGGAAATGTTGACTTCCAGGGCCTTCTCCAGCCCTGATGGGCGTGAGGTCTACGTGAGTGCCGATTTCCCCCCTTGCCCACCCCTGCTCCGTCCCCTCCCTTTCACAGGTGTTGACCTCACGTGCACTCCCCAGTAAACATCCGGAACACTGAACTCTGACTCAGAGCTTGCTTCCTGGGGAAGCCAAACTGCAACATGCATTACGTAAGATCTAGCAGCAGGTCTGATAGCCACCGTAATTTTGAAGCAGTGATAAGCAGAGATGTTATTTGGAGACGTCCGAAACTCCTGTAATATGATCTACTGTGCTTTGTTGTCTATGTACATGTTGAAAGAAACGTTAAATTCCAGTTACAGGTTAGTGAAAAGCTTTTTTTCCCCATCCAAGTTCATGAACTTCCTTGAATTCTATCCATTGACACCCAGGGGTCCATGGACTGTAGGTTAAAAACCCCAATTTAGAGGAAATTTGGAAGAGAGAGAGAGAGAGAGAGAGAGAGAGAGAGAGAGAGAGAGAAATATTACCTAGACAGACTAGTCCAAAAGTTGAGAATGATGGGAAGGGAAAAAAGTCCACATCCACTTAACTAACAATGATGCCATGTTGTATTATGTAATATATACATACATATGTTTGTATTAAGAGATTTATTATGAGGAATTAATTTACACAACTACACAACTATGGGGGCTGGCAAGTCCGTATTCCACAGGGCAGGCCACAAGCTGGAAACTCTGATAAAAGTGATTCTGAAATCTGACTAGTTCATATTCCCTGGGGAAGCTTGTTTACTGAACTTGAGGCAGAAATTCTGATTTCTGAAATTCTCGGTTCTGGCTTTTAAGACCTCGGACTGACTGAATGAGGAGACTGCCCACATTGCTGAGGGCAATCTCCTTTGTTGATTGTAGATGCAATCAGCCATAAACACAATCAACTGATTATAGATGCAAATCCATCTACAAAATACTGTCACAATAACAATCAGGCTAGCGCTTGCTTGATTAAACAAACAACTGGACACCATAACCTTACCAAGTTGATAAATGAAATTAAGCATCAAATTAGATTTAGCAAATAAAAATACAGGATGTCCAGTTAAATTGGAATTTCAGCTGAATAATGAATACTTTTTTAGGATAAGTATGTCCCATACAATATTTGGGATATACTAATACTAAAAAATAATTTATTGTTTATATGAAATTCAAATTTAACTGGACATCCTGTATTTTATCTGGCAACGCTAATTTAACATCTCTATTGCTTCCCTACTTCTGACGCCACATGACCTACCTAAGGATATATAAGGGGCCTGGAATTGGGCTTTAGTCTTGGCTCTGAGCAGCTGTGTGACATTGCTTGAGCTTATTTCCTTGTCTATCAAATGGAGCTTAGTACTCACATAGTAGAGAGGACATTACAATATAGTGCATGAAAAATCTATTTCAGAAACGATAGCGCCTCATGTGGATGGTTATTATTGCCACCTGGAAAAGGATTCCTAAGCTCTGGTAAGCCATTAAAATCAAGTCCTGGGGGGCATTCTAAGTGTTTGAATCTAAATAAACTGATATAGCAGGTCAGTTTGCTATGGGAAATTAGCTAGTTTAGGAAATTAGTTAATTTATAGGTATACCCACAAGTTTCAGGTTAACTGGTTTCTAAATTCTTTTAAAGTCTCTTGACCCAAACTATGGTTGTTTTGGAGGAATTTATGCCATTCTAGCAAAATGTATGGCCACAGAGAAACTTTGGACAATAAAACACTCAGAGAAGTAGAATTTGCTGTGTCTGAATTGGGTATTCATTTTTTCCTCCTAGAATTATTTACTATTGAATTTATTTGTAGGTGTTACCTTTTACCAGAATAATTCAAATATATTTGATTACACATATTTATCAGGATGGGGTGCAATAAATATTTAAACATTTTTTTTGTAAATTATGTTTATTATAACATTTGCTATGTGTCACCCTGGCCTGTGACTGCATGCTATGTTGCCCATGCTTCTGAGCAAGCTGGGGCTTTACAACTAGTGATTCAATCCTCTGTCAGCTCCCAGAACACACAAACACTTTCCCATCTGAGGGTGCCTCTGCCTGGAATGTTCTGCTGGGTGTTTGCATGGCTGGCTCCTCCCCAACTCCACCTCCTCATGGAGGCTTTCCCTGACCTCTCTACATAAATTAGGTTCTCCAGTTGTTTCCATCATAACATCTTGTTATTGGTGCACAACACTTTCAGGATGTCTATTTTATTTCACATCTTGTTTGCTTATTTATTTTAGTATTTCATTATATCTAACATGCCCTGGATAGCAGGAGGCTCTGTTGTTTTATATACCACTAAAAAAGAAAAAAAAAAAGCGCTACAAATTAAAACGTGACATTAATGATAGTCCTGTGTCATGCATGGATTGGTCACAGCAGGATCTCATTGTTTTGAGATGGCTTTCATCTATTTTAAGGGTTTGGTGGTTTCTCAGTACTGACACTTGCTTTGCTTAGAGCGTGACGGGCAATCCATCAGTAAAACACAGCTTCATGTATTGTGCTTATCTTTCCACAGAACATTTGGTTGTTACTTTGCAAGAAAATGTGGGTTGGTATTCCCTCCTCCAATGATGAATATCAGATTTATGTCTTATTGCCGGTTCCATGTCTTTTTGTGTACAAATCAGAGACTATTCTTTTCAAAAACATTTTAGCTGGCAGTTAAGCTCAACCCGTGCAGTACCAACAATGCACATAACTCAACTGAAGCGATGGCAATGTGGACTCCTCTAAGCTTGCACAGACTCAGACATGACAAATATGTCACAGCCGTGGTCTAGCCAAGAGCGTTTGTAAGATATAGTCCAAACCCAGAGATATTAAATATGAACAAATATGTGTCTTAGAATTGATGTTTCCTCTACCAGGGACCCGGGTCCTTGTCTGATGCGTCTGCCACATGTGCCCAATACTGAGCACAATTTCGGTGCACAGAGGATACTCAGTAAATGTGTGTCAAATAAATGGAGGAATTAATGTCATTCTGCACATTCTGATTTCTGAAATTCTCAGTTCTGGCTTTTAAGACCTCGGACTGACTGGATGAGGAGACTGTGTAACTTATTTTAACTGTGTAACTTATTAAAGTCTTACGGAAATAAAATAGTACATAAATAACCAATGCTGTTTCTGAAAACTCCTTTGTTCTGCAGTTCATTTAATCGGCGATATCAATTGCCCAGAAAAAAAATTTTTCTTGGTAAACGTAATGATAGGTTCTCACTGACAGGATTCTCATTAACATGTTATGGAATACTTTAGTACTTTTTAGCTTCCAAACACAGACATGAGATCACTGATAATATGACAGAGGGAATCTTGATTATGGTTACCAAACAGTATAAATTCAGGAGTATAGGGGACAGAGTTGCCTCCATGTAAATGATATGACAAAGTACTCAGAATTCACAGAGGGTCTTGGCTTGTTGAAGAAAAGGCAAGTGATAATATTGCAATTATAATTTAGAAAAGCATGAAATAACTAGGGCTGAGCCAGTGGTGATAGGAAATGAATTTTGAAAAGGAAAAATAGAAAAATATTTTTAGGTCTGAAGCACTTAGCACATGCTTATTTAAGCCTCACAGCAACCTTTGAATTAAGTATTATTGCTTCGTTTTACACATGGGGAAACTGAGTTTCAGAGAGAGCAACCTGCCCATATCTAATAGGTGGTTTCCCTAGGATTCTACCCTTCTTGATTCCACAGTTGTTGCTTTCCTAATCTCTGCTGTCTCAGAAAACCTGGGATTTGTGGAAAGTCTGCTGGGAGTCAACGATCATTCAGGATGTCTCAGGCCAGCCCTGGAGTTAGAATGAAGAACCGGCTCATCACCTGGAGAGAAGTCAAGATGGTGAGTTTGATGGATTCTAGTCTAACTGAACTATCAGCAGTGGACTGATTTGTTTCCCAGCCAACACTGAAAATGTGTGGTTTTGGGTACAATAACAAAGAAAGTGTTCTGATGTGTCCCTCACCATTCCCTGCATATCACCCTCATTTCACTTCATTTGGCTTGTTTTAGATTATTAGTTCTTTTGGCAGTTGCTGAAAGAGTCATTGCACAAGGTCTGCCTGGATATAGTACTGTACACAAATGCAGTTGGTTGCTGTGAATGAAGGAGCTCGGTCTACAACTTGCACTAAAAAGAGGCTGGGCAAGCAGCCTGGGTGAAAAGAAATGGGGGCATATGGAAGAATAGAAGGACAAAGCAGTAAGAGTAAAGCATTAAAAAAACAAAAAGAAGACTTTGGTGAAAGACCAAGGTCTTTCTCAGAACACTGAGGGATTCTTTACACACTGAGCTGGGAAGGGTGCAAAGACAAATGGGGAGTAAAAGACATCAAAGAAGTTGGGACAAATGGGAACCTGGCTGGAAACAACTCTCAGCCCCCGGCATTGCCTTGGGGATGGATGCAACTTTTTTTCAGAGCAAAGATGACACACTCAAATATTCCCATATGAACTATGGGAATGTTTCATCTATGAATGAATCAATGAATGAATTTAAAAAAATAAAGGGAGTGAGAATGTGCATGTGGGAAAAGCAAAGAGCTAACTAGAAAAAACACTTTATATTTTAGCAAGATATGAGGGCTAAGGAGCTCCCCATCCCCACGATGACCACTGAGCACTGGTATAACTCTCTCATATTTCTGTTTAGGTCACTTGTCATGGATGGAACTGGGCTGGACTAACTATTGCTCTAGGGATGAGTGGCTTGATTTGACTGTAGAGTGGCAGTGCCTGGTAGAGTTTGGATTTTAAAGTTATTGACAAATTGCCCTTTTTGCATTCCAGTGGAGAAGCTGGAATTTGTCCTAGGAGCCACTTTCACTTTGTTTTAAAAAGGACTGCTTTAGTGGTCTTCATTATCCAAAGTGGTGTTTTTTTGTTTTTTTTTTTAACTTTATTTTTAAAGGAGTTTTAGATTCCGGAAAAGTTACATTGAAAATATAGGGGATTCTCATATACTCCACCCCCCACTCCTCTCACATTTTCCCTTATTAAAAACATCTTTCATTAGTATGGTACATTTGTTAGAATTGATGTGCAAATATTGAAGCATTGCTACTAACCATGGTCTATAGTTTAATTATGGTTTACACTTCACACCATACAATTTTATAGGTTTTGACAAAATGTACAATGGCTTGTATCTGTCATTGCAAAGTCATGCAGACAATTCCAATGTCCCAAAAATGGCCCCATGTTACACCTGTTCTTCCTTCCCCCTCCCCTCAGAACCTCTGGTGACCACTGCCTTTATATCAATGTTACAAGCTATTTTTTCTCTTTTGGTTAGAAAGACACTGGGGAGGATACAAAAAAGGAAGAAGGACTTCCAAACAATTCAGTCATTGTGAAAACAAATGTCACTTCGTGAGCTGGTCACTATCCATGTGCTGGTATTGGCCTGGCTGCCCCACACACCTGTAGTGTCTTGCCTTGGCAGGAGTGGGGGATGGAGGAAGCCAGCAGGGCTTAAGAGATGGGGAACAGAGCCAGCTTTGAGCACAGCACAGCTTGAGCTTGTGTCTCCAGGGAGAACACTAGGGCTTTACTGGGGGGGGCCCTCAGCTGTTGGTATCATCTGCAATATTTTCTCAGAAGCTAGGGGTCTGGATTTGAAATTGTGAGCAGAGGTGACAGGGCAGGAGAGGGGTGTGGGTACCGGGCGCCTGGTCCCCCTCTGCTGAGCCTTCTCTTCAGCCTCTGTCCTGCTCAAGGACCCAGCCCCTCAGTTGTCACTGTCCTCGAATAACTGATTGAGTGTCTTCTGTGGGAAGTTGCCCTTTAAGTTGTGGCAGGAGAACTGAACCCATTCCAATGCACTTCTCCAAAGCAGGCTGGGTGTGGCTTCTATTTCTGTGCTTGGGCAGAACAACGCCCTTGTTCTCAATGATGCCATGGGAAATGCAACACTTCTTCCTGGGACTGTTTTTCCTCTCCTGGGCTAAGGAGAGCCCAGGTGTAAAAACAGGTGCTGGGGAAGGAGTCCCACAAAGATGTTTGTTTGAAACCAGACCGGGGCAGACAGCAATGCTAAGGAGGGGCCCAAGTGCAGCAAAGGCAGGGTGGGGCACTGTGAGGATACCCCTGCCCTCCCTTCTAAGGAAGTCCCTCCAAGTTGGCTGGGGAAGGAGAAGACACCAAGGAGGTAGATTCCTCTGCTAGAGAGCCAGGGGTGATGGCCAAAAGAGGCAACAGCCATGCCCTGTGAGGAGGGGGCTCGAGGGGCTGCATGCTGATCTGTGGCCTGTAGCCCCACAAATGCAACATGAAGCCCCAGAGATGGAAGTAGAGTGTGAGGGAGGCGATGGTTTGGTCTTGGAACTTTGGTCTGGTTGGGAACTGGCTTTAGAGATGCATGTTTAGCAACTGGAGCTTGTCCAGAGGAGAGTGACTGGGAGAGTGAGGGGCCTGGGGACCCTATCACTTGAGGGCCAATTGAAGGGAAATTTAGCCTAAAGAAGAGAAGGCCTGGCACGGGGCTGAGTGGAGCATGAAGGAAACAGATCTACAATAGAGGGAGGAACATTCTAATCACAGGCAATTAGTATCATCCGAGCAGTCCCTTTATACCCATGAAATGTTGGTCCAGCCTCGTAGGGATCGCTACCAACCAAGCTGTCTATTGAAAACAATAAGAAAAACATTTTTTGAGCATTTACAACGTGCCAAGCCCTGCTCTAAACATTGTTTATTAAATCAGCTGTCCTCACAGCAACCTTATGAAGTGCACCAATCTCTCACTATCCCACATTTTAAAGACGAGGAAACAAGCACAGGGATTATATAACTTGCCCCAGGCTAGTGCTCAATGGGGCCAGGACAATGTGAAGCAGAGGCTCTGGCCAGTCACGTGGCCTGTGTCTTCTTGAGCTGGCAGGAGCAGCTTCACCCCAGCCTGGCACCAGATGGCTTTATAGTGGCACCCCTCTGCCTTAGCCACTGGCCTGTTCATGGACGGTCAGCCTCTCCCAGTGCTGTCATATCAAGTTTAGATGCCTTGGAAAATTGTGGACCTCTGATGCCCAGTCTCCAAGGAATTTCATTCTCTTTGTCTCAGTGGTTACATGCAGCTTCCGTGTGGCTCAGGTTTCTGAAGTCTGATATGAATGAAAATATTTGACACATTGAGTTTTATTCTTCTCTAGCTGTTCTTGGCGTCCCCAGTGCCACATAAAAACCGGGAGATCATTTCTTAGCTGCCAGAAGCACGACAGGCCTTATAAAACAGAGTACGTCTTGCCCGGCTCTCTCACATTGAGATAATGGGGACATTTGGATTTAAGTGCGCGGGTAGTACTTACTCTCTGTGGGTTGCTTTCTGGTGAAAAGAACACTAGTGTTTGATGGTGGCGTGTTATTTCAGTCTTGTTTCTGACAATAATGGTGGAAATTTTCTCTACTGACACATTTGAGATTGCCAGGAGAAGGGGAAAAAGAAGAAAAGAAACCCAAAATTGTTAACAACCAAAAAAAAAAAAGAGTAGAAAATGAATTGTTGAAAGCGGTGAGGAGAGCAGGCCGATGGAGGCTGCTGGCTGATGAAAAGAACAGGCTGGCTCTCCAACTCCTCTCTGATTCGCATCGGCCTGTTGACTTCTGGCCCTGACAACTGGACGCTCCCCCTCTGCAGGTGGGGACGCAGGGTGTTGACAGTTAGCGCTGGTTAAAACGTAGGTTGAAGAATCACCTGCTTGAAAGTCAGGAGCCATCTCTCTTCTGAAAGGTCTAAAGGTGGCCCCAAGATATAAAAAAAGAAAAGTTTACAAGGGGCAGCTTTCATCACCTTTGGCCTGGAGTTTCTGACAATGGCGCCGTTTCTTCTGCTCTGAGAGGGCACAGCCCCCAGTGAGGCTGGAATGATCCCACCATAAAGGAGATGTTTATGCCGCGGGCCTGGAGCTTCGGCGGCGTCTAGAGGGAGCTCACCTGCCCCTGCTAGGATGCTAAATGGCCCTGCTCTCTGGCTTGGTCTGTCAGATAAGATTTCAAACTGGTCTGTGGAGTTCCACAGTGAACAGGGTTTTATGAAAATTTCTTTTCTTCTCTCCACTTGGAAATTATGTCCTCCCAGATCTTGAAATGGATTATAGGCTTGGTAGAGTGGCTCATTGGTTTTCTTATGACAACACCCACCTGAGGAAACAGGCCTGGTGTGTGTGTGCATCTGAGAGTTCAGGGCGAAGTCCATTCCGGGCTCCAGGTGATGTGGGTCCTTGTGCCTGGAGATCTGCAGGCCTGCCGGCGTGCTTGCCTCTCCCTGGCTTCTGCGCACCACTCTCTGCTCAGGTGACTTGCTCTCAGACGCTTGCTCTGTGCTTTGACGCTGGCAGGTATGGGGATTGCTGTGTGGGCTCACTGAGACAAATGCCCACAGCAGCTCACATGCCCTCTGCCTTTGGTGGGCACGCAGGGGCTGGGTGCCAGGGCCCGGCTGAACCCTGCTGCTCTGCTCTGTGCTGAAGTGAGCAGCTGAATCAGAAGCCTGCCTTGCTGGTGACAAGGCACTCAAGGACTGGTGCCCGTTTGAGTGTGGCAGGTGGGCTGACGAGTGCCAGGACCCGACACAAGGCTTTGCCCCATGCGAACAATGCCCTTAGCCCCTGGGGGCCCTGCCAAGGGTGCTTCGACTTCCCCAGGTCCCTGCTACCCAAGGAACCGTGTTGCCTCTAAAGCCTCATTGCAAATCGCCTCTCCCAGACTTTCTGGTCTCCCTCTTTGGCCTCTGCCCTCCTCCTCAGCCTGTGAGTCTTCAGCAGGCAAATCTGGTGACAGATTCTGGCCAGCATTTAAGGGACCCACTGAGTTCTTTTATCTCAGGGAAAAAAGCAAATCTTGGTCCTACTCCTTAACTGTAGCAGAATTAACTGTGATAGTGCTAACTGTAGTAAGCGGTGTGATTATGAGAAAATTAGTTAACATTTTTTGAACCTCAGTTCCCTTATTTATGACATGGGACTAGCAGTATTGTCCACATTCAATTTTTGGGAGGGTTAAAATAGATGATCTATGTGTAATAATAGAAAATTAATGGTCCCTACCTCACAGAGTTGTTACAATGATCACATGTGTTAATATTTATATTTATAAATAATATAATATTTATAAAGTGCCTATATAAATTATTTATGATGTTTATAGACTATCCTCCTAGCACATGCAATAGAAGCTCTTGTCAAATTGGAAAAAAAAAAGGGCCCAGTGGTATGTTTCAGCACTTCACAGGCTCACTAAATGTTTATTGAGTGATTAGTTAAAGGTCTACAGGTGGAGAGTTTGGTGGGGGGGGGGGTAGTGGGGAGTGGAGGTAACCATGTTTTCTTTATCTTTGTGCCCAGAAATCTAATGTGCTGCCTGGCATGTGGGAATGCCCCGATTTTTGGGTACTGAATACTTAAGTGGATGGATGACTATACCCTACTCATTTTATGCCTTCTCCTCAGCCTTGAAAGCCTTACTTTTAGAAAATTTATTTCTGGTTTTGGTACATTATACTCCAGGTCTCACACATTAGTGACTTGCAGCTACCCAAACACTTGTGACCTCAAAGCAAGAGTGATGGCAAGCTAAACGATACTGTTTTAGCAGAAAAAGGGAGAAAATTAGGTGGAATTGGACAACAAAACTTACAAACCTCAGTGTAGGAGGAGCTTAGTGATGTGACACAAATTTTGCCTCCTTCCTTCCTTCCTTCCTTCCTTCCTTCCTTCCTTCCTTCCTTCCTTCCTTCCTTCCTTCCTTCCTTCCTTCCTCCCTCCCTCCCTCCCTCCCTCTCTCTCTCTCTTTCTTTCTTTCTTTTTCTTTCTTTCCAGGAGGTACCAGGGACTGAACCCAGGAAGCAGGCGCTGAACCACTGAGCTACATCCGCTCCCCTTTTCTTTCTTTTAAAGAAATATTTGCTTAGCATCTGCTAAGTGCAAGGCACTATTCAGGATACAAAGAAGAGTAAAGCACTGTCCTGCTGTCCAGGTGGGCCTGGTCTGGTGGGGAATGGGGTCGTGAACAAAGTGCCATGCAGTAGCGCAGAAATGCCACGGGAGAGGTGCAGAGAGTAACCTGGGGATTTGGATGAGGGAAAGGGCCTGTGGGCTTTTGAGTGGGGATGGTCTTCAGAGGAACAGCAGAGAGAGAAAGAAAACGAAGCTGTCTGTCTTCTTGTGGCATCACAGGGGCTGCGTTGTCACAAGGCCCCATGCAAGGATCTTACTCGCTTGCTTCATGCTTCAGTGGCTCAGTCAGCCCTTAGGTCCAGCCTTGAGCATCTTTAGCTACTGCCTTCCTCTCAGCCCAGGAGCAGGGCTGAGCTGGGATTTCACCCCCAACCTCTAACATCAAGAGACAAAATAGAGCGCTGTTCTTCTTTTTATCCTCAAGTCTCCCTGACCACTTCAGGCTGCAGAGAATTCCTGAAGGGTGGAGAGCCAGAGGCTCCAAGATTACAGCCCTGCCTGTACTCAGAATCATATTGTTAGAATCAGATGAACTGATTTAGGTTACGAAAGAAATTTTGGGTTTGCTTATTCTAAAAAAATCTTGGTAGGATAATTTTCTCTTAAGGAAATTGGCTTCTGTGGAGAGTTTTTAAAAAGGTATTGTAAAAACTGGTAAATATATTCATGGCAATTTCATGTAGCCTCCTTCTTGTGATTAGACCCAATCAGATGTCACATCCCAGATCAACCAGCACTGATGGAAGTTCCTATAAAAGCTAAAGCTAATTAAGTTCTCCTTTTTCTCCTTCCCTATCCCCTGTCACCAACCCTGATTTCTTTGTTCACTGACTCAGATGTTAAAAATAAATGGAAGATTTTTCTAAATTCTTTGTCAAATTGGGAGAAGATATGTCATCACCAAAGAAATACTAGGCTCTAGAATTGAGAAAGAGAATAATTTACAACATAAAAAACTAGTTAGAGTATCTTCCATATAAATCAATAGACAAATGAATGCACTGAGGAATATGACACTGACGCAAGATCGATCCACTTGAATGTATATACATACACATACACATACACATTCATACACACATACACATACATATACAGTCTTAAATCTTTTCTGGAAAGGGTCTAGGCATCAAGTTGAGAGACCAATCAATTAGGAGGCTACTGTAGTGGTCTAGGGGGAGATGCCAAAGGCCATGATGAGGTGTATGACTGTTGAGAGATAGAGGGAAGTATACAGGAGACAGTTTTGGGTAGAATCAACAGGATTCAAAGGCTAATCAAATGAGGGGGTGAAGGATGTGAAAGAGGAGAAGGACCTGATCTGCGTAGTTGACAAGATTTCTTAATAATATCCTTGTAGAGAAATGGGAGAAATATGTGCTGGCTGCCAGGGTGGTTAGGTTGATGACTAATTGGACCAATGTACCCAAAGAGCACCAGTGAATGGATTGGTGCACCCTTGAAGGGAGGATTCCTGTGTTTTGTTTTAGGGTCCAGTGCTTGCCTTGGTCTTGGCCAGCAATTTTCTCATCAATCTAGATAATAATATAGAGTATGAATTCATCAAATTTCTGATGCCAGGTAGCTAGAAGTGATACTAGAAATAAAATCCAAAAATTTAACAAATGATAAGAAGGAGAAAGGGAGAAGAGATTAGATGTGAAAAGATAAAATTTAACAGAGCTACACTTGGATGCCAAACCCAACTGCTCAAGGAAAGGGCAGGGAGCTGTGGCTTAGCAGCAGCCTGTATGGAAAAAAACTCAGGGATTATTTGAATATAACATTCAACAGGGTTAACTGTTGTTCAATATCTTCTCCCATCCCTTGTGTGACTGTAGACTGCTTTCTGTGTCAGAAGCATGTGTTTTGGAAAAGGTAGGTGACAGTTGTGTTCTGTTCTGTGCTGGTATATGACAATGGAGCATCACAATGAGTTGTGGACACAATACAAGAACAATACAGAGACATTGGACCGTGTACAGGGGAGAGCAAGCACAACTAAAAATAGTTGTCTTGATCCATGCATCATCACCACCAACATCTGTTGAGTGCCTACATCCCACTCAATCATCAGTGCCACCTATCAAGCTGACATTATCATCCTTATTTTACCAGATGAGGAAAATAAGGCTCAGGGGGGGTAATGTCATTTGCCCCTAGTTTTACAGCTTACATGAGGCAGGACTGATACTCAAAACCCATGCTCTTTCTACCTTTCCTCACTGCCTCCCAAACCTTGCCATCTGAGGAATTGTGAAGGGCTCTGGGGATCCCTAAGTTTCAGCTGGAGCCAGAGCCTGCCATCCTGCCTTGCTGCCCGAGATCCAGTCACCTTGCCAAGCTTCTGCTATAGCCTCCTCTCCATGGTCCAGCTGGACCCTACTTCTGGATTTCTTGCACAGAATCAGATCTCCTTGAACCATGACCCTGACATCCACCCAAGTTGAGAAGGGCTGCTGCCTAGAAGACCTTCAGCCTCATCCTGTTTACCACTTAACCTCCTTCCCTAGGATAGGGTCCTCGGGGATCAGCATTAGCCTGGATCACTCCTGTTCTCCACCCTCATTTGGGCCGGGGCTGGGCAGTAATGACAGCTAATCTGTCTAATAGGAAGGCAGCTATGGGACCAGGGTGGCTTCTGGCCTGGAGAGCTCGTGGTGGGGCCTATCTAAGAAGCAGATGTTTCAAGGAGAGACAGGAGAACCACATCTCAGGTAGTCAGAGAGTCTGGAGAAGAAGAGCTGGCCTGGATGGATCCAGGGGATTGGTGGCTGATTGGAGAAGCAGGAGCTGATGATGAATTCCAGGTTTTGGACCTGGGAGACTGGGCACATAGTGCCAGAGATAAGAAGTGCAATCCAGGGGTCTGCCCTGAAATGAAAATTCCCACGCTCCTGTAGCAGGGTCATTAATAGGCCCACCCTTCTTGGAAGACAATTTAAAATGCTGCTTTTGGTACCCAACTATACCTTTAGGGGTCCTGCTCACCCTGTGAACAACTCACCAAAGTATCTCTCCCAACTACACACAGCACACCCATTCAGGGTAGTTTTGGCCAATATAATTTTCTCTATTTCAATATGGTACTAAGGTGGGTTTGGGTGGAAAGAACTCACTGTTACAATGGGGCAGAGCTAGGATTCGATCCTAGGTTTTTTGACTCCAAGTCCAGCGCTCTCGCCACAGTAAAAGATATGGTGTGGGTTCCTCTTTAAGGAAAGGAATACAAAACCATAAACACATGATTAGGTGGGGGTGGGGGGAGGCTGCTGTCCTCATCTGCAGTGTGGAAGGGACCTGTACAGGAAAGGGACCCTGGAACGTATGTTTGTGGCAAGTCAGTCTGTGGAGGTGGAGCACAACTGAGGATCCAGGGGGTCGTGATGGGACTGCAGGAGGTGGCAGACGGCAGGGTTGGAGCTACCACCAGCCGGGGGCGAGGAGCAGGCAGAGGGTGCCTGCGGTGAGGCACTTGGGTGGGTGGGGCACAGAGCCGCCAGGGGCTCCCTGGGAAAAGCATCCCGTGGGAGGCGCCCCTGGTCTTGGAATAGGTGCACCGATGGAGAAGAAGGAGGCTTCTTGTGACAGGGGAGCTGGGAATAATTACAGGAGCGAGTAAGGGAGGAAAATGCAAGGGAGCTGGATTCCCATCTGATGGTTTCCAAGTATTTTCTAGATGCCTACCAAAACTTGATGAAAACAGAGAAGTGCTGCTCTCCTCTGATTGGCTGCTGAGCCTCATTTTCCACAAAGAGCAGGAGCCACATTTCCCAAGGAAGTCTCTGGGTTCAGACACAAACCCCCTCCCCCGCTTGTCCAATAGCCACAGCTTGATCCCTCACCTCCTGCTTCCTTATCCATTCCTGAGAATAGTAGCTGCTGACAGATTGTCCCACTGCAGGGGCAAGGGGGAAATGTCAGGGGTGGGGGAGGCAGAGCTGTGCATCACCTGTCAACTATGACAGGGGAGCCATTTGTCATCCAGGAGCATAAATTGCAATTGGGTATTGGATTTCGAGCCCACTGGCTACTCGGGGCCAGCCCTCCTCTGCGACTGGGCTGGATTGGAATGAAAGCTGTCTCATGTCTTTCTCAGTGGCAGCTCTAACTACTGCAATTTTCCCAATGGGCACCTGTAGGGAACCAGTGTTTTCTGAAAAGGGCAGAGCATTTGGCCTTTAGTAGTTCCGTCACCTCTATCAATCACGACTTACTTTAGGGAGAAAAGTTGTGTAGCAGGGTTTGGGTTCTGTTTAATTCACTTTGTTTTTTATTGGCCTTAATTATGCTATGGTGCAATTAAGGTGTTCAGTGTTAGTCTTCTTTCTGGAAAGATACGCAAGAATTGATTTCAAACAGTCAATAGTCTTCTGTTTTATGAACAGAGATCTTGAGTCATACTGTTAGACTTTCTTTGCTCACCAGGAAAGCCTGATATCTTTTTCTGTCATTCCCTCTCTCCTCCCCCTTCTCCTCCTTCTTTTTCTCTCTCTTCCTCCCCCTTCTTTTCTCCCTCTCTCCTTTCCTCTCTGTGCTCTCTTTCCTCTTTCTTTCATGTAGCTTTTACCACAGGTACTTTGTTGGGTGCTGGAACCAAAGATCAATAAGGCAAGGTCTCCAGCTAGATGCCCACATGTAAGGATCCAGAGCCTTAGAGGGAACCTGGGGCTTTTTAGCCTCAGCACTATTGATATTTTGGGCTGGATAATTCTCTGTTGGGAGTGGGGTGGGGGAGGCCACTGTCCTGTGCATTGTTGAATGTTTAGCAGCATCCCTGGCCTCTATTCACTAGATGCCAGTAGCACCTCTTTTCCCCAGTGGTGACAACTAACAATGTCTCTAGACATTGTCAATGTCTGGGGGCCTGAGGTGCAAAATTATCTTGGTTGAAGACCACTGAGAATCACTGCCCAGTCTTGGAGACGGAACTCTCGACACGGAACCAGAAGGCCTGGGCTCCTGTCTGGGCCCTGCTGGAATGAGCTGTGTGGCCAGGAGCAACTCGGTCTCTCTAGGTTTCCCTTTTCTTGCTTGCAAAATGGGAGGTGAGAAAACATTCCTTCTAATTCTAAATCCTGTGAGTCTATAATAGTTTGAATCTGTCTGCCCTAGCATTATATCACATGCTCTAGAAAGGGAGGAATAGAGTGTATGCGTTCCCATGTGCTTAAAGTGCCTAGGGCAGATGCCTCTCATCAGTCAATAAATACTGATAGATGCTGACCGTGTGTAAAAGAAATGGCTTGTGTGACTAAGAAGTTTCCATTCTTGGAAGAGAAAAAGTCATGGTGATTAACGGAGCCCACTCTGGTCCCAGATTGCCTGTGTTTGGATTCTGGCTCTGCCTGGCTGGTGACTTTGAAGACATTACTCAGACTCTCTGAACCTGTTTCCTCAACTGTAAAATGCACATGATTGTAGTCACTACCTCAGGGCTGTTGTGAAGATTAAATGAGGTAGAGCAGTGCCTGGCTCCTAGGGAGTAGCTATGATGCGTGAGAAGATGGGATGAAGTTACAGCACAAAGCTGTAATAGCTTCCCGCCAGTGCACGGCACACACAGTTGAGTCCTGCCAGTGTTCAGAAGGAAAAAAAACACAGGAGAGATAAACCACTATGATGAGTTCTTCAGAAGGTGCATAGACTTTTTTTTGGGGGGGGGCGGCGGGGAGGGACACGCTACAGAGCAGGGGAGGCAAGGAGGCCATAGGAGGAGGCTCAGTGAATAACTGGTAAAATCACCAAGTCTTAGATAACCAGGTCTAAATCCCTTAAAGCAGTGAAGTGACCTGCCCAAGACCACACTGCAGATGAGAATTGGAGCTAGGATTTGCACCCCGTTTCTTGACTTCTCATCCAGTGCTCTTGTTGACTGGCCAGCATTGTGAGGATTCTAGAAAGAGGCATATACCTAGTGAGAAAGTTCTTCCAAGTTAAACCAAGGTGTGTGGGGACTTAAATCCCTGAGAGCCCTGAGGCAGAACAAGTGGGTGGGGGAGGGGGACGATGGGGGCGGTTTAGTTGGGATCCCAGATGCTGGGAGATTAAGGCTTTATTAAGCCAGGGCTGAAAGATTTGGAAACTGTGATACCTCAGAGAGGGGCTGGGCTGATGCTTACTTTTTCATTGTCTGTTAAAATAGACAAATCAAGGTTGCTAAGTAAATATGAAAAAGGGAGGATATTTAAATGAAGAGAATAGATCATTTCCAAGCAAGAACCACAAGAACTTCAGACCCCATTTGCATTCAGGTGAAAGGCTAATTAAAATCAGCTCTAACAGGTCCTTAAAGATGTCCTGCCCAAACTGTGTTTTGCAACACTTCATTATCTGACGTTGAATACTGGCAATCTGAAATACTTGTTGGCACTGATTTATAAAGTGGCTGGGTTGAGATCTCAACAGAGTAGGAGTCCGCAGAACTGTGAGCCCCTGCTTCTAGTAAAAACAATTGTAATAGTGCTGCCCCACGTCTGTTACCAGTGTCTTACTTCACTTTGTTCAATGTGCTTTCACATATTGTTGATCTCTGACAACTCTGTTATCCTCATTTTTCATAAGAGCAAATGATACAACAGTGAGCTTAAATGATCTTCCCAAGGACACATGGCTGCCATCTGGATACCTCCAACCATGGACTACACGTGCTCTATAACTTCTGGGGTAGCCAGCCTCCAACATGGCCCCAAGAGTCCCCACTTCTGGTATTCTCACCCTTGTGTAGTCCTCCCTTCCCACACTGTAACAAGTGTACCAGCATGTGTGACTAATAACATAGAGTAGAAGTGAGGGGTGTCACTTCTGGGATTAGCTTGTAAAGAAACGAGACTTCCGTCTTAGACTTTCTCATCTCTTGGTTTAGGGGAAGCCGGCTGCCTTGTGAGCAGCTCAGTGGAGAGGCCCACATGGTAAGGAAGCCTCTGCCCAACAGCCAGCAGGAAACTGAGGCCTGCAACAGCCACACAAGTGAGCCTGGAAATGGATTCTCCAGCCCTAGTGAGTCTTGAGATGATGGCAGCCCTTGCCAGCTTGCAACCTCATGAGAGACTCTGGGCTTGACTGCAACCCCATAAGAGACCCTCAGCCAGAACCATACAATTGAGGTGCTTCCAGATTTCTGACCCTTAGAAGCTGTTAGATAATAAATGTGTATTTTTTTCTTGCAGTAAGCTGCTAAATTGGAGGGTAATTTATTACACAGCAACGGATAAACAACAACAACAAAATAGATAAAATTCCACAAGTGAGCCATCCTTTGGGTTTAGCATTGCCACCTTCACATGCCTTTCCTAAGGAAAATACCCCTGGAAGATGAAGTCAGCGCTTAAGGACTATCTAATTAAAAAAGATGAGTGAACCATTTTTATGTGGCCATATATTTTTTAAAATTGAAAACCATAAGGTCAAATGTATGCATGTCGGGCATGACTCAAATATGGGTCAACTGCATGTGGTATCTTTATTGCTTGTCTGTTTTCCTCAGTTTTCAATGATGTTCCCAGTTTTGTGACATAAATTTAGTGGAATTAAAGTTGAGCCGCTCAAAATGATATGATGAATCCTATACCATTGGAAGATTATCCAACGGGCAGACAGGAGGCAGGCTGTGGTGGAGAGTCATGGGAAGGAAGGGGCTGTCAGGCAGGCAGTTAGAACCTCCTGGCTTTGCTATTCACATGGGTTCCCTGAGCATGTGACGTTTATTTTGCATATATATACGTATATATATGGTGAGGTTAGGGGATTGTTTTGGTTTGATAATTATGCGGGATATCAGAGGTGGAGAGGGTGAGTATCCTTTGTAGGAGTTGATTTATGAAATCAATTTTCTTTATGACAGTATGAAAGTTCTGTGACACTGGGAGAATGCAAATGCTTGCAGAAGTGAGAGGCACATGACGGGGAAAAATAAACTTTGATGTTGTATTCAACATTTACCCAGGGCCTCTCTCTCCTGCTAGCTCTCTGGAGGAAAATGTCTAATGAGTGAAGTCCTAATAAAAGCAAACAAATGTGGATTTTGAGCTGTCCAAAGGGATGTTTGCATTTTAAAAGGAGAGGAAGCTTTAAAACAAAGGAACCAAATAGGGGGGTTTCAGGCATCAAGCAAAGATGGAGTGGACTGACATTTGTGGGGCAGAGTGGATTTTCATGGCCCTTAGGTACTTAGGTCTTAAGTACTCTGCCAGCACGAACAGCTTGGGGGTTTGGGCCATCACTTTTTGAGTGGGAATTTGGACTCTTATGGACTGTGTGGCCTTGGGCAAGTAATTTAAGCTCTCTGAACTGTCATCATCTATAAAATGGGATTGAATGATAGTTCCTACTTCACATGCTTGTGGGAAGTTTAGAATGAGGTAATGTTTAGCCCACATCTGCCACATAGGAAGGGGTGGGGTTAGCTGTAACACTGATGCGTGGCATGTCTCCAGAGCCACAAGCAGAAAGCACAGTTCAGGTTTTATACCCTGGCCCGACATCCCTACTCTCCCGGCACAGACAGCAAGGCAGACTCTGAGCGGGCCCCAGGCCATCTGGGAGTGGGCGGTTGTATTGCACTAAATCACTATTATTATTCCCTTGTGTTTGGAGGCCACTGTCATCTCTGGAAACACCTAAGCCTCCAGTTTGGCCATGGAAGGGGTGGGGAGCCTTTCTCTGCTGCCAGAATCTGGGTGGTACCTCTGCACTTGGCAGGGATAGTCCCTTTCTGGGGCTGGAGAAGGGCTGAACAATGGGTGCTGGGTTGTTTGCTGTGACCACCTCAAGTATGCGACTTGGTCAGAGCACAGGGAGGCCTCCCAGTCCCCAAGTCTGTTGGCACACCAGGAAGGATCAACATGGCGTCATGTGGCAGGCCGTGTTTCTAGCACCACTAAGCTCTCACTGGGATAAACAGGCCTGCACTGCTCCACACTCTTGGTGATGATGGCCTGCGGTCAGTCCCAGGACGAGAGGGGAACAGTGCTGTGTGTGCCCACTCAGGCCATGGTGGGTTCCCACTAAAGCTCTGGCTGTCTGGTTCTTGTACCTGCCATTGTGTCACACACTGGACATGGAGGCAGATGGGAACCAACTATGGATTTGTTACTGCCTTACGTCCCATTACAAAGCTGTACCTGGTCCAGCGCCTGCACTGGCAGACTGAGCAGAGCTGTAACTTGGGAATTCCACCGGGAATTTGCTTTCTGGTGTATGGGGTGGCATGGGAATCTGGGTGGGGTGGAGAGGGATGGATTAAAGGAACTTTAACTCCTCTAATGTTCTGCATTCACTTTGTCTCTTAAATCTCACAACCAAGGTAGTAGTATAATTATTCCCACTTTATAGGCCAGGAGACCGAGGCTCCGAGAACTTGAGCAACTTGCTCAAGATTGGCCCAGCTATTAAAACATAGAGTCAGGATCAGAATCTGCGACTCTGGCTCAGACACCCACTCTCTGACCACGACGACATTGCCTTGCTGCACTAAGATGCTCTGCTTTCTCCCTTGTGTTTGGGGACACTGTCTTCTCCTGAAATGCCAGCTCCTCAGCTTCCAGCATTGGGACTTTCCGGGGCTGGAGAGACGGCGAGCAGCATGGGACGCTATCCTCCCACTGCCGTGGCTGTCAGGAGCCAAGGATTGGGCGGCCTCCTTTTACCCGTCCTCAAAGAGCACTTTTATTCCTTTCCCTCCAGATTTTAGGAGGTAATTTGAGAATGACATTGAGGCTAAAATCTAGAAATCAAATCTGTGGCCCTCCATTCCTTCCCGGCTATTTAACGGGATCACCCTTTCCTTAGCAGGTGAGCTGTGCTCCAGCCTCCACCTGGGTGTAATTATAATCCTCACCCTCTTGCCCCTCGGGGCTCTCAGAGACCTGAGGTTTTCACAAGTGCTCCTCTCCTCTCTGATAACCGGTTGGCAGCCCTTCATCAGCACCCGGAAGCCGCCAGGTAACCCCTCCCTTCGCTGCCTCCCTCTGTCAGTTGCTTTGGAGATGAGTAGGGGCTCCACCCACCCCGTGCCTGGGTTCAGAGAGCTGGAGATTATGATGGGATAAAATATTTGTCCATCTTTGATTGTTTTGATTTAATTTATATTCATCTGGAGAGGTGTAGATTAGAGGTTGTGAAACTCTCAGGGAAAAGCAGCTTCTAAAAATATGAGTGTGGCTGGCGTGATAGGCTGGATTTGGAAAGAGGGCACCTCGCCTCTTCTCCCGAGGTGAGAAGACAACAGGGTACTAATCCGATGACTGGTGCTGGCTCTCAGAAGGGCAGCAGGGCCAAATATTTGTGATGCCTATCCACCCACTCAGCTACAGATGGGCATTTGACAGCCCCGTGGATAACAGTTCCAGACCAGCCAGAGGGGATTCACTGTTTACGAAAATGAACATCAACACGCTTTAATTCTTCCTTGGTAGAGACTCTAATTGTCCTTGTGGAGGTGTCTGGGCTTTAGGGGCAACGCGCTACAGGTGTTTGTGAAGCAGGCTGAGCCGTGGGGCGCTAGCGCCTCCCACCCTGGTGTCTCGGTCTCGCCCCTGGCAGCCACGCTGTTTGTTACTCCTGGGCCTGCCACCTCCACAGTCCCACTCACGTTTAAATCCTAGCCCTGCCGCTCTGACTTTTGGGCCTTTGGCAAGTTTCCTAAACTCTGCGAGGCTCGGTTTCCTGATTTTTAAAATGTAACAAATAATAACCCCTATCTCACAGATTGGTTTGAGGTAAAAAAAAAAATTAACTATTGCAAAGGGCCCGGACATGGCAAGGGTTCAGGGAGTACAATTTCTCCTCACAGTATTAGCAGTAACAGCTGGCAAAGCTATTTCATAGGATGCTCCAGAACACTGAGAATCTTGTTAGCCCCAAAGAAATGAATCACAAATGGTTGGGGAAGATATTTTTGGGCAGGTCAACCTTTCTGGTGTAGTTCAATGTACCAGGGAGATGGTCATTTCTTCAGCTGATTCGTAAGGTCAGTTCTGTATTATCATGAAGTGAAAAAGGTCCAGAGAGAACCAGAGTTATTATTTTTGCAGTTTTCAGTGCACTTTCAGATGCACACTCTCATTTGGCCTACAAACAGCTTTGTCAAGTAGCCGTCAATATCACATGCATTTTGCAGATGACGAAAACAGAAGTCAAGAATAAGTGACTTTTCAAATGGTGGAACTAGGACTCCTAAATCCTGCCTTTATTGTTTTCCCCAGTGAGATGTGATGGCGGATCTTCCTTGGTGTTGTCAGAAGATGCTGGGGTGAGGTCCTCATGGAGGGAGTCCCTGGGTGTTGCTGAAAGATATTATTAAGGGGAAGAATCTTGTGCATCTGTAGAATCCTTTTACTGTAAGACTGGATAACGTGAGTCCCAAAAGCCCCAGGATTTCTTTTGTCCTTTCCCAAGATCTGGTCCCCTCATGCTAAAGGCGCCAAGTCTGAACTTTGCCCTTCATGTACTTCAGAGGATGAGGCAGTCCCAATGACTCCCAGGCAGAGGTGGGAAGGAAATGGCACTTGGGACTAAAAGTTTCCCTTCCAGGGAGCCTAACAGTGAAAATAGGGGCATTACTATAGGTTGCGGAGATAGAAAGGGTATTGGAGTGACCATCCCAAACACCTAGCACTGTGCCTAGCACCTCGTAAGGACTTAGGAATAGATAGGGAAACTGAGGCATGTGGCTACATGTAATTCAGTGGCTAACCCAAGTGTGGGGCACTGTTCTCAGAACCATCCCATTCCTGAGTTGGAAGGAGACTTTGGGATTGAGTAGGTCAATTCCTTACTTTACTGATGAGGAATCTGGGTCCCAAAGCCAGGCCACACAGGCACTTGGTGGCAGAGCTTGGCTTTCCCGACTTCCTGGCCTCCCTGCCACACTTCTGTGATGCTCCTGGAAACAGGATTTCATGATGTATCCATGGCGGACAC
Organism: Cabassous unicinctus; assembly: GCA_029593785.1. Classification (NCBI taxonomy): domain Eukaryota; kingdom Metazoa; phylum Chordata; class Mammalia; order Cingulata; family Chlamyphoridae; genus Cabassous; species Cabassous unicinctus. Next base: position 39,317 of record JAQZBX010003772.1, read on the forward strand.
AAGATTACCTCAAACCCCACAAGTGCTATATTTCCTTAAAATAACTGTGGTGATGGACTTAAAGTGTTAGAGATACTGGGGGTGGGGTGGGGGAGGGAAAATACTATTAAATCTGCTAATTGCCCATTTATTTCAGTCCCAGCTCCTGAGAAAGCTGTTTCTGAATGATTGTATGTGCTCTGGAAATGCTATAATTAGTCAGCTTGTTTGGGCCATGCTGTTCCAGAGCAAGAACCATCAGGTAGTAAATAATATGACCGATAACTGAGAAGACGGAAATGCAGTTTTAAATGACAAATCATCCGGAAGCTATTTATGAAGAGCCTGTCTTTTGCTTCAGCAACCTGGTAGAATGCCCAGATTGGCCATACAGCATTATCATTTTTAAAAAGTTTTAAGTTCCAAATAAAAGCAATGTTATCACCACTACTAAAAATAACAGCTAATATTTATCGATCACTTACTATGTACTACTCTGCTAAGTGTTGCAGATGCAATTCTCGTCACTTATTCTTCACAGCAGCCCTGTGACGCCTTCTTAGTCCCTTTTACACACAAGGAGACTTGAACCTCTGTGATGTAAATTCATTTGCCTACCTGAGATCACTTGGCAGCTGGGACTAAAACCCAGGTTTTTTTTAATTAAAAAAAATTTCTTTTTATTGTGGTAAAGCCAGATGCAAAAGACAAGTCTCATATGATTCCATTATACATATAAACCCAGGGATGTTTGCGTCCAAGACCCAGAGTCTCACTCGGGGGCATTCCAAAGTCAGCGTGTGTGTAGTCAGAACTAGGCTTGAAAATTTCTTAATCACTCATAAAGTACAGGGTTTGACCAATGTTTTCCCCAGTTGATCATCAGATGAAGTTATTTAAGTTTAGGGACCTTGTGTGAAAAACAGTGCCTCCATATGCTAGAATCATACTCAGCCCAGTGAGACACAAGGTGAGAGGCCGGGGGAGGTGGGGGGGTGCACAGGAGGGCGGGGAGACGCGCTAGGGAGGGGAGGCACACCGCCTCTTCAGCTCACGGTGGGCCACAGGCTCACCGAGTGCAAGGGCGAGGGAACTCACCGTACTGTTGAAACTATTTCTGTCTCTTGCTCACATTTGTTTGTCTGTCAAGCACTTATAGTTGATGTCCTTCAAGTTAAATGCATAAATGATGGGATTCCACTAAAGTACCCCCATAAACTTCCAGTTGGCAATGAAACAAACAAAAAACAAAGCAAGGTCTTTGGCTTCCAGGGGCGGTTGTTCAGTCTTTCTCGGGCCACGGAATTTGCTCATGTGCTCCTTGGATTAAAGTGCCCTCTGAGCACTTTGCTCCCTGCTCTGGCAGCTGAGGAGTAGGGGCCATCTTGTGCCGTGCTCACTCTGAGCCCATGCTCATATCGTACGTTCATTCCACAAATATTGATTGCCCACCTGGTCTATGCTAGGCACATGCCTAGACATTGAGGACACAGGGATGAACAAGGCACAGGACCTCATCTCAAGTAGCCACATTTACTTTAGAGGAGGGAACAGAAGACAGACCCAAGAATGCAAGACAGCTTGAACACATGCTGGGCTTGCAGTAAGCAGAGGCAATTCAGGAACCTAACTAGGGTGACAACGGTCCTGGCTTGTCCTGGACTTTCCACGTTTTAGCATCAAAAGCCCCACAAACCAGAAAACTCAGTCCCAGCAAACCAGAACAACAGGTCACCCTAAACCCAGCCTGAGGAGAGAGGGAAGGGATGCTCCAGGTAAGACTGAGCCAAGGCTTAAGACATCCCCAGGCAGATAAAAGGAAGATGGAGGAGGTGTCAGAAGAGAGGGACCTTGGCATGACAGAGTGGCTTGATTAGAGTAGAGAGCCCATGTCAAAGAGTGGTAGGAGAGGAAGCAAAAAGGATTCAGCAGGTATGTAGAGTCTTAGTTATGTTTTGGATTGTCTTCACTGGAATCTGATTCCAGGAAGAACAGGCAAGCTTGGGTGTTTGCTGCTTGGGAGGTGCTTCTCCAGATGAATTCTGGAGATGAAAAGAAAACATGTTCTCTTGTGTCCACTTGCTCTGTTTCCAACAATCCTTGTTTTCATCCTTGCTGTTGCTCTCCACACACCCCTCAGCCCATTTTTCAGAACTTCTCATTCTTCCTCAAGTTCTCAACTCTCTGATCTAGATGACGAGCCACCTCAATGCTTTTGAGATGACCAGGCACCCAGGGCTCTGTGGACTCTCCCACTTACCACCTGAATGACTAGCAAACTTTGGAACTTTTCTGTTTCTCAGTTATCTGTAAACTGGGGATGGCAGTATCTTCCTTGCAAGGTTGTTGTGAGGTGCAAATAAGACAACGTTTGCTTAAGTGCTTACTGCAGGGCCTAGCACATAATAGGCACATGGAGGAAGTGCCATTTAAGACAAATCTCTGGGAGGAGTTCTTCAGGTGAAGAAGGAATGAAAGGACCATTAGATGAAGGCATGGGACCCCAAAGGAACCTGTGAACTAGGGAAGTGGCAGATGCTGCATGTGGCTATTGTGTGGGAACTTCTCCATCTCTGTGCTCCTGAACTCCATGAATACCAAGAATCTTTTTTTATTTTTTAGGAAGTAGCTTGAACTCAGGACCTTATACATGGGAAGCAGGTGCTCAACTACTGAGCTATATGTGCTCCCCAATGAAAGTTGGTTTTTTTTGTTTGTTTGTTTTTAGGAGGTCCTGGGGACCAAACCCAGGACCTTGTACATGGAGAAGAACTCAACCACTTGAGCTATATCTGCTCCTAATACCTAGAATCTTTAGAGCCTGCTCCCTATCTCTCATACCTCATAATCAAATAATCACCATTTCCTGTTGCTGCTACCCCTAAATATGTCTTGAATTCACTTTTTATCCACCCCCAAGACTATCCAAAGAGTTGTCTTCTCTCTCCTGGTCACACCGTAGTCTCTCTTTGGGTTTCCCTGCTTCCACTCTTGCCACCTTCCAGGTTATTCTACAGTACCTAATGATCATTAGATAATTCAAAGCTAATGCTGTCACTCTGCTGCTGACCCCCTTTGGTAGGTTCCTATTAGTCTTGGGAAACCCATCCAGAAAACAGCCCTTGGTCTGTAGGGAGGGCAATGAACGTCATGGTCCCTACCACTTTCCAGCTCTCCTTGAGCTACTTTCCTCCTCCTTTTCTACCCTCCTGCTTGGTGGCCTTGCTTAGTTCCTAGAACTTATCTGACTCTTCCTCCACCCAGAACCTTGGCTTGCCATCTACTTCCTCCCCTGTTAGCCCGGATAACTCCTGCTCATCATTTAGATTTTAGCATAAATGTCACTTCTTCAATGTGTTTTGTAGCATTCTCAGTCTGCATATTCCATTCATTGGTAATTTTAGTTAAGTATCTTTGAATTGGGGGAGAAAGCATTTAGAAAGGCAGCATAGTCCAATGGTAGGAGTATGGGTTCTGGAGCCAGAATGCATGGGCTCCGAACCGGACACTGACTGCTTGAGCTTGGGAGAGTTACTTACTTGCTCTGTGCCTCAGTTTCCCCATCAGTACAAAGGGATAATAATAGTACACATCTCAGTAGCTGTTGCAAGGATTAAATAAATTAATATTGGTAAAGCCTTTAGCACCACACCCAGCCCATAGTAAGTGCTATATAAGCATTTGTTACATAAACAAAATGACTTGCCCCCTGGCCATTTTACTCACAGCCCAGGTATGGCATCCACTATGTTGCATCTAGTCAGATGTGATTGTCTGCCCTCATTCTTGTAGGTTCTTTTAGCCAGCAGGGCAAAATGACTTAGTCATTTCTCTATATGCTGGTGCCCAGAAATATGCCAGTAGCACATAGTGAATTGTCAGCAAACAGAGTTGGCAAGGAACAGGATGGTGGAAAGGAAGAGCATGTGAGGAAGAAGAGTTGACAGACTGGATACCAGATGCAGGCCCACTTGCTTCATCCTCCCAGACCTCTTAGAAGGACAGCCCAAAAAAGAGGGTCACAGGGATCAATTCTCCAAGGTTTTATTAGACTGCCTTCTTGGGAAGACTCAACACTACTGATGGATTCACTGAAATTTCACTGAAACTTTCTGTAACAGCTCAGTCCTCAAGAAGCAAGCCTACTTTGGATGTAAATTTGAAAAACAGACAAAAAAACTCAAGCAGCAGCTGGGAATGGCTGGGAATGTCACTTTACAATGCCCTTTTTAAGTATGAAGGGAATTAAGATATTTGATTAACAGATAAATCTCCCAGAGAATAAATGAGAAAATACTCAGTTTTCTTGCTTCAATAGCACTTTTCACAGAGCTATTAAATTACCAATACTAAGTAGGAAAAAAAGAGGACTCATTAAAAAAAAATTGATTTAGGACAACTTGCTAAGAGCTATTTTTACTCAATGAGCATGGTATTATTGGAGGCAGCTGTGCTCTTTAACTCCCCAAATTTAGTTAAAAAATAGATGGAAGACCATCTTTCTACTTTATATCTGTGAGTTTATTTTTAGGAATAGAGTCTGAATGCTAAATGGTGTTATAGCAGTAAGAGAGACATAGTGAAGGGCACAGGTTACCCACTTCTATCCTGACGACAGACTCCGCTCCAACCCCACCCATATAACTAGTGGTTACATGTGTGTGTGTGTGTGTGTGTGTGTATTGTTCATGGGAAACCTCTGTTGGGTACAAAATCCCCTTCTACCTTCAGGATTGTAGGTGTCACTCTGCAAACTGCAGTGTCAATGAGTAACACCAAAATTGTCAGTGATCAGATCAGAAGACATTTGTGTGTTTTTAGATTTTTAAAATTGTATCTGCAACTAAAAATGTGAGTGATATTGCCCCACTGTCCTCTGAAGAGGTTGTACAATTTTCCTCTTCCCACCACAAGGCATGAGAATGCTGGTTTCCTCACAATTGGGAAAGGTTTTAGCAAAGTAGAGCAAACTCTTCTTGGAAGAGAAGCCACTAGAGACACTGAGAAATTGGGGGTGGGTTGGGGGGGAGAGCCCAAAGTTCCTTGAGCATCTGCCATCTTCACAGGGGCTGGGCTTTCCCCTGTCTGTCAATCTGTGGATATTTACAGAGTATGTTACCAGGAGCTGCGGGGGTCACCAGAAATCAGACTCTGGACCTGTCTCCAGGAAGCTTGTGCTCTAATTGGGCAGCTAAGAAATCCCTTATGAGAAGAGAATCAACAGTACCAGGCCCATAAATCCCAAGTTTCAAATGAGGCTTAAGGACAATAAATGCCTTAGGAGTTCAGGGAAGTCACATCACTTTAGTTGGTGTAGTCTTGGGAAGACTTCACAGAAGAAGCAGAATTTGATTCCAGCCTTGAAGAATAGGTTAGAAGATGTTGCTGGGCCAAGGGGAAGAAGGTAGGTGTTATAGGTGGGGAACAGATTTTAAAAAATTTAAACAATAATTAATTTGTGCTGATCAAATGCCAGATACTATGCTAAGACTCACATTCATTCATTTGCTCAAGACTTATAGTAGACTGTGTGTCCACTGTGGGCCAGGCATGGTCCTGGGAGCCAAGGGAACTTAGATTCTAGGCTCTTTTATGTTTGTTTGTCTCCTTCTATAGAGAAGCAAACTGAGGCCCAGAAAGGTTCAATGACTTGCCCAAGGTCACCCTGCTCGTGAGTGGCAGAACGGGTGTTCAACATTGCTCTTTTGATCCTCATTGTGGTTTTTCTTCACTTGTCTCTAACTGCTGGACAGCAAAGGCACAGAAGGAGAAATGCACAAGGCACATTTGGGAGACAAAATATAGGTCAGTCTATGAAAGACGAATTGGATACCAGATTTGAGGTCTATGCTAATTTTCTAAGCCATATACCCTTGTAACAAAACAATTCTGGTAGAAAAGATATTTCTGTTGTTTGAAATTTCATGCCTCATGCAATTGGTATTTATTTTTTCCCTGCAAATTACAATCTGCATTGATGTTATTAACGAAATCACATGGACCCAGCAGAAAATGAAGAATCCAATTGATTATTTTTATTGCTGTAGAAGTCCTTTGTAGGCGGGCTGGGCAGAGACCCAATTTTATTTGCCTGTAATATTGCAAAAGCTGCTAATTGCCTGTCTTTAGTAAAGGATTAAGACAAAGGAACAATCAAACGTATTTATTAGAAATTCTGTTTGGACAAATTAGCTTCACATTTCAGTGGCCTTCACACCAAAACTCCGTGCGTTAATGAGTGACAGTTGTGACCACCTTTCCTTCTGCCTTTGTTCATTTGTGCTGTTGTTTCCAGCAATGTTTCAACAGTAACATTGAATTGATTATTTTCAGGCTGCTTTTTTTTCCTGCAGAGGTTGAGCTACCAGTGGATTGCCATTCAATCTAATTTAGTAGTTATGATGGTAGGAATAACTGCATTGCATCTTAATGTGTGTATCTCATGCATAAATCACATTGTTTGCCGAGCAATAATGAGCAGAGAAACTGCTAGGAGCCTGAAAATCAGAGCTTGATAGAGGGCTGGGTCACTACACTTGTAGGTTGGAAAGTGAGAATTCATTGAACATCTGCAAGCCTGACTGGTCACAGCTCCAATTCTGGGACCCTGGAGCCCAACAGAATGTGAGCCACATAGTTGGTGCTTAATGATTCTTTATTGACATGACATCTTTTTGATGTTTACAAAAGTTGTCTCAACTCTTTAGTCCTAGCACATTTTCTCCATCACTCAATCACTCACTCACTCCTGAGGGCTCAGTGATGTGAAGAAGAATCATGCATAGTCTTTTCCCAGTGAATTATAGAAAATTACAAAACATATTCACGATAATTCTAGTATCACAAGGTGGGAGTGGTCTATGGCATGAAAGCTATGCCATTGGGAGAAACAGCATACTATGGGCTTCAAGTCAGACTTGGAGCTTAGCTCTTGGCTCCAACATTTACTAACTGTCTGACCTTGTGCAATTTACAGAACCTCTCTAAGTCCTAAGTTTTGCATCTGTGAAATGGGGATGAATTACAATAATACTGATATTATGGAGTTATCAGAGGATTAAATGAGAGAGAGAGCTTTGTAAAATGCCTGGCATCATTCAGCTCAAGAAATGTGGGCTATTATTATTATTATTAATTATTAATTGTTCTGGGAGTTCAGTCATTACCTTCAACTTGGAGGCTAAGGCAGGCTGGTGGTGGCAGGGGTTGCCAGGGATGGCATCAGGATGGGCTAAGCCTAAGGACACTCAGCTGTGGGGAGGAGGTGGACCTTTCGGGGGCAGGAGCTGAAAGCCAAAGCCTAGGCATGTGGGTATGGGATGGGTGCAGGGTGCAGGTCCCTCTGGCTAGAGAGGATGGAGGGTGAGATGAGACTGGGAGGGTAGGTGGATCAGATCATGGAGGAGCTTGTGGACACCTGTAGTCTGGCATGTTTGAATTTTCTCAAAGAATCAGGCCAGTCTTCATAGGTCTAGGGGAAATGACATGGTACAAATCAGTTGCATGAGATCTGGCTCTCTTGGAGATCAAGTATTTTATCCTATAAATGAAAATCAATCACTGCTCAGCCAGGCAATTCCATAAATTAAAGCAAACAGAAAACACAGGCATTTTCTAGCTTTTACATCACCCACCTCTAAGACTCTGTCAGAGCTTTCAACAGAGAGTGGTCAGAGTGAATGGAGATGTGTCTTCTATGAGCTTAAAGGGACAAGCATTATCAATGATGTTTTATGCCTTTTATTCATTTCTGTGTTGTTTTGTGCCCTTTAGGATGACATGGTAAATATCTTTCCCCAATTGCTAGACATCAAAAGTGCTTTGGCCCATAAAATGTCTATGAGCTCTACCCACCTCTTCTCTCTCTTAGCCTTTCCAAGAGCCGGCTCCATTGTGGGTGAGTTGCTGCATGGGCATTCTGCAAAGCTGGGCTCAGCCGCTGAACCACGGCAGTCACCTCATCCCTGTCGGCTTTCTTCCTACTCTTCCTTCTTCTTCAGCTATACCACGGCACATGGAGTCTCAGAAACATCTTTTGTCTCCCAGAAATATATCTTAGAGGGGAAAATCAAGGCAGCTTTTGCTTAAAAAGTGGGAGATGGCAGAAACACTTTCCTCCCTGGAAGAAATTCTACAGACAACCTCCTGGCTTCATCATCCAATGCCTGAGCACTACGGTTGAAGGGGACAATATCTTTAAAATGCAGCCACCTGAAGGAGCTTGAAGGGGAAAAGATCCCACTCAGAGCTTAGCAAATACTGATGAACAGAAAATCAGCTTGATGTCACTGGGTGCAGGACTGACCCATTCGGAGACAATGCCCACTTTGTTGGCACCCAGACAAATAGAGTGCATTAGAATGGACCTGATTGCTGGAATGCGGGAAGAACCCTGGGTGATACAGTAACAGAAAGGTACAGCGTGTGAGTCCAAATGAGCTCTCCTCTGAGCTAAATGCTAGCAGGCTGCATTTGTAGACTATTTTGCAGCCTCTCAAGCATGGTGACATCCACTATCCTAGTGATTCTGACCACAACCCTGTGAGGAAGGAGGCCTCAGCCTTGATTCATAGATGGGGAAACTGAGGCTGAGAGGGGCTAAAAGACTTGCCCAAGATGTCACAGAGGTAACACCTGGTGGAATTGGGGCTTCCGAGGGCCCAACTGCTAATCCCATGCTCCCCCTTACTGCACCAGGCTGCTGTCAGTTGGTAAGCAGCGAGCAGCGGGGTCCACACCAGCTGACTCCTGTGCATTCTAGTCTTATCTCTGTGTGAGTCACTGTAACTGTTTGGGCCTCAATTTACCCAGCTGCATGAAGAAGTAGGACTGACTCCAGCTTACGCGTATGATGGTAGCCCAGAAGGAAGGCATCACTGTTTGGAGCATAGATGAAATCTATGTAAATTCATAGATGAATTTACAAAATTACGTTGCTTTTGTAAATTCCTGTGAATTATGTCCCCTGGAGGATAGTATGTAAAATGTGTCGTTAGACCGAATAGGACAGAAAAGGAAGACTCCCAGTACCATGTGTTTCCCCTGGATATTTTATTAAGCTCTATCCTAGAGGAAACTGGCCTGCATTCTTCCCATTTGGGCTCTGGGCACTGCTTGGTGCTTTCCTGTACCAGAGACACTGAGAACCTGGGCGACAGAGCAGATGGATCTAGGCTGGAAGCACTACTTCCAAGATGATGACCTTAAGCAGAGCACTTAGGCCTCCTGAGACTCAGTATGTCTATCTTTAAAATGGAGACAAATTGGAATACTCATTTACCAGGGTTGCTGTGAAGAGTGAGATCATGCACGGAATGTGCTTGGCACTCTGACCGCCGTGAGAAGTGTCCCATAAATGCTTTGCCACTTTCATTGCTAATGTTTGCTCAGTGCTCACCCTGTGCCAGGCACTGGGCTAACCACTACCCATAAATTAATTCATTTAATCCTTTTGAATGAGATAATGCAGCTAATGAGCTTCACACAATTCCTTATACAGAGAAAGTGCTCAGAATGGCACTTAATGTTAAAAATAATATCTTGCACAGTTAAGCCTGCTCGGGTCTGGGCCCCTGTCCTGGTCTGCTGCTTCAGTGAGCACCAAATGTCTTGACTTAGATTAAGTGGTCCCTCAATGACTCCTTTTGCTGCAAATCAATCCATTGCGCAAGGCCTTACTCAGAAGCCACCTTCTCACAGTCTAGTATGGTAGAGGTGAAGGCAGATGTGTAAACCAGTAGTTGCAATGTGGCTCCGGGAGTGCTTCGCTGGGATGAGTGTGAGGTGTGGTCATGGGCACCAGAAAGGGGAGACTTACTTCTGATTTGGGGCAGGGAGGGTCAGGGCAAGCATAATGGAGAGAAGATATTGTGGTTGGGTCTTGAAGGAAGAACAGAAGTTTGTTGATTTGAATCAGGAAGGAGAGCATGTTCAGGAGGCTGTAGGTCACTGGAGATGGTCAGCGAGCAGGCAGGGGGCAGAGGGGCAGTGCCTTGGTGGCTGGGCTAACAGGGAAGAAACATGATTAGATTTGCCTCTCAGAAAGATCACTAGGACTGCAGAGTGGAGGATGGAGGGCGGGAAGGGCGACTGCCAAGGGCCTTGATCAGGAGCACGGGCAAGAGACAGTAGGGTCTGACAAGGACAGCAGCAGTGGGGGTGTGGAGGAGGGGACGTGTGGGAGAGAGATGAGGGAGTAAGGGTCAACCGGTCTTAGGGGCTGCCTGGATGTGGCAGGTGAGGGAGAGAGGGAAGCCATGGTGATTTCCACTGCTCTGATTTGGGGAAGGTCAGATAAGGTGGGGGCTGAGAAAGGACCATTAGAGGAGGCATTTGGGAAATCCTAGTTTCCTCACAAGAGCGCTTAGACAGATGGACCTGTGCGCTCCACAGCCTTGGCCGCTGGTCTGAGGCCCTGAATCACAGGACCTGGAAGCAGCTCCCTCACATTCAAGGAGATGATCAGGAGACTTGCTGGCCAGTCCTGGCTGCCTCAGATTAAGTGACTTTGAGAAGCCAGGGGAGGTAGGCGAGGTCCATGAGGGGATGAGAAGTGTGTCCTGTGAGGAAGAGTTGGAGCTGAGGATGCTTAGCCTGGGTGGAGAAGACTCAACGGGACTGAGCAAGTTGCCACCCCGTAGGGATCCTTCAAGTCTTTGTGGAGGAAATCCAGCTCCTTGTGTCCCTGAATGCCCAACTCTGACAAGTGAGAGCCCAAAAGAGCTAGATTTGGGCTCCGCATAAGGGAGACTGTTCTTCAGCTACAAAACGGTGGGTGATGTTACTGACATCAAAGGTAGTGGAGGGTGGAACGAGAAACGTGCATATAGCACAGAGGATGTGCTCCCTAATGGTCAGGAGGCCCCTGAAGGAATGCCCTCCTCCCTCTCCAAAGTGCCCAGCCGTTCTGCCCCCCTCCCTGGAAATCTCAGTGGTGGAGGGGTGGTTGCTTTATGATGGTTGTGGAAGGACATTGGACAAGTGGCTTACATGTTGTCTTCCCACTCCAGGAGTACATCTTTCCTGGGTAGGTGGGAGTCTGGTTGTAGCTGTGTGTTTTAGCTGACAATGAGTCATTAATATAAAAGACAAGTTTCCTTAACCAGATTTGCTTCAAGGCAAGATAAGATAAAAAATGGAAAATGACTGGAGTCTGCCAGGAAAATCAGAGCAACTGGCCCTGACTTGTATAGGTAGGGGATCCTATCAGAGGCAGCCTAGTATACCGGAAGGAGCGAGAGATTTGGAGTCAGAGAACCTGGGATGGAACCATGTCTTTGTCCCTTACCAGCTGTGTGACCTTGGGCAAGTCACTTAATCTCTAAGACTCACTTGCCTTCTCTAGAAAACAGCCCTAACAACCCCTACTTCTCAGTGTTGTTTAAAGGATTGCAGGACAAGATGTATGGAGAGACCCTAACTGTGCCTGGCATATTGTAAGTACACAGGAAATTTTAGTCAACTCTATAGCGGAACCAGCTGATGCGAGAAAAATATTAACTGGAACAGTTTCTTCTCCTCCTACCTCCCTGCTGCATCTTCAGATGCTGTCCCCAGACATTTCCCCTGGAGTTCTGTCTGTGGGCTGTCGTTTTGTCTGCTTGCCTTTCATCTTCCCCAAGCCTCGCTAATCACACAGGAAGTGGGTGGGTAATGGGCTTCTCTGTTGTTCCACTGGCCTCCCAGTGAGTCTTACTGTTTTGCTTTCCTCACCACAGGGCTTCTCACACCCTCTAATGACTGTTTTCCTTTCAGAAATGGCATATTTTTAGACAAAAGCATTTCCTGTGGCTCATCTGACTCCCTGGCAGATCTCTGATTTCTCATCAGTTTTCCCCGCCCCTCTCTGGTCACATAAAACCCACCCTGCAGCATGCACACAGGAACTGCAGGGGCCCCAGGCTCCCAGCCTTCTCTCCTCAGAGCAGATACTGAGTGCTCAGGGGTCCGGCTGGGAAGAATGCCAGGGCTGGGGCTGGGGCCATCCTTGGTGGAGGCGTTGGGGTCCGAAGTTCAAATTCTGACCCCTCACTTTGCAAGGCCCATTTTGTACTTTCACACCTAATTTTGTGTTTGTGATTTTGTATCCTTTCTCTTAACATAAACCTGCCCTATCCAAACCTCACCTCAAAGTGAATAAGCTTCAGGCCCCATAAAACCTGGCTACCCCTATGTACATAGGGAAGTTTCCCTTTGGCCCAAACAGAGTGCAAAGAACATCAACTTCTCTAATCTTCTGGGGAAGTGCTGGGGGAGGGAGCAACTGCCTTTATCTCCACCACTTTCTTCCTTCTTCTTTTCCAGGATCTTATCTGTTAATAACTAGAACCCACTGGGCCACAATTTTACTAGAGGGTCGGGTGAGTTTGCCCAGTGGAGCCCTGCAAAGGCCGGGGTCCTCCTGTGCTCCTGGGCTGTGAACACAAGTGACCAGGCCTCTTGGGGGCTGGCCTGGACCTCCTCCCCGCTCCCCCAGTTCTCTTGTACACTTTATTTCACTGGTGACTGGGTGGGTGAGGCAGCCCCTGCATCCCAACTTCAGCCTGAGCTGGGCGCACAAGTTGAGGTGGGCCTTTTTCGGAAGCTGTTGATCTTTGATTCAGAAGAGAAAGTCTCACTATGACCTCAGGCCCCAGCCAAATCCTCCTGTCCCACTTGAGGCTGAGCAAAGCTCACAGAGTAATCAATACTCTGTAGAGCTGTGAACCCTGGTGGCCCAAGGGGTGAGCTTAGGCTCCTTCAGCCCCAGCGCGCATAAAACCATTTCCCCTCAAGCCCTTCTAAGTATTTAGAAGAAACACAAAAGCTACTGTGAGTCAATGTTTAATGTTTCACATACCTCAGTGTGGCCCTGTTAGATCAAGCAGAGTAACCATGGGTGTGCGCAGTGGCAGTGAAACTGAGGCATGTATAAGTAAATGCATCTGTACTAATGCTGGCAGTTGTGCAAAGAGAGTGGGCAGGAGGCGGAGGGTTTGCCAGGGAAGAGGGACCAAGTTTCTTTGGGAAGAAAGAAACCAATTTACCGGAAGTGAATTGTTAAGAAGCAAAGAAATCTTAATGAGGTAAAAATCTTCCCAGCCTAGCAAAGTTCAGTAAAGCCTCGGTGGTCATTCTGTAGTTCAGTGGTTCTCCATCTGGGCTGTCATGGGAACTGAACATGAGTTGGTTTGGGGTGGGCCTTGACCTTTGTATTTTTTTAAAAATTATTTTTAGAAATGTCCTGGATGATTCTAATGTGTTTGCAGGGGTGAGCACCACTGCTCTAGGTACATAGTAAATGGTATCTGTATGTAATTAAATCACTGGAAAGGTTAACTCGTGTCAGGAATCATACTGGGATTTGTGGACTACCCATCTCAGGAGTAGATGGCTGAGTTAGGTCAAAAGGCACATTATTACTCCATAAAGCAGTGGTTCTCATACTTGAGTGTGCATCAGAATCCCCTGGAGGGCTTGTTAAAACTCATATTGCGGGGCCCACCCCCAGAGTTTCTGATTCTGTGCATCCGGGGTGGGGCCTGAGAACTGAGAACAAGCCCCAGATGAAGCTGATGCCACCAGTCCAGAGACCACACTCCTGGGAACCACTGCCAGGGAAGACACAGCTCTTGGCTCTGAGAGGTGTTGTTGGGGACGTGGGAAGTGCGCTAGTCCAGGGGGCAGAGCGCCTGGATTCAAGCCCTGGCTTTGTGGCACTCGTGCACATGCAGCATGACATGGGGACATCATGTGACCTCTCTGAGCCGGTGGCATCATCCGTAATCAGGGGGTACTATTAGCTGCTTTGCCCTATACCAAGGGAGGAGGGAGGTAATCAGTAAAACTGTCAGAGCCAGCCCTGATCAAGTACTTGTTGTGTATGGAGCATTTTATGTGCAATATTTCAAAAACTCTTCTCAACATTTCTATGAGGTAGGTCCTAGTATTCTTATTCCCCAGGCTCCTAAACTGAAGTTTAGAATGCTTCAGTAGCTTGTTAAAGCCATGTGTGAGAAGCAGTTCCTGCTGACTGCAGAGCCCAGCTCTCAACCACTGTGCCATCGCTGGTTCTTGGTGGGAACACCTGCCAACACGGTGACTTGCTAAACAACCGTTAGCTGTTGTTTTTCTAAGTGGTGGGCGGAATTTGATGTGCCGGATACCTGGCAGGCGAATCACTGTGCAACAGTGAGCAAACCCCAATTAATTCAGTTCTGGGCAGATCAAGAAGGTTCCAGAAGGAAACACAATAAAACACTCAATCACTCAGTTACTCTGTTTGAGGATGGGCCACTCTGATAAGATGGAGGCATTCATTAGAAGGGAAAAGCAGCAGAGAAAACAGCCATCAGGAAGGCCAGAGGGCTCTTTAACAGCCTGACAGAAGCCCAGAAAACCTGGCACCAGAACAGAAACCCTGCAGCTGATTCATTAACAAAGTAAAAGAGGCCATCTTAAGGGAAAGGGCAGTTTTGAAGAAAGAAAAAAAAAACAACCCAACTCATATGTGGGGACCTAGAAAAACCACTAAATGGCACTGGATATGGGCAAACCAGAAATTGAGAGCTCAAGAAAAATTTGGGACAGCTCACAGAGACAGGAAGCCAGTTAATCAAAGATCCTGCAACTCAAAACCAGGAAGCCACTGAGAGACACACACCCTTTGTGAACAAGATCCCATGTTCAGGGGTGGGTGGGACTGATGACCACTAAAGTCCATTTCAACTCTTCGTTCTACTGACCCTCTGGAAGGTGGAGTCATGCTTTATTAGTCTACCAGATTTCTTTCTGAGGGTAAATAAGCATATGGCTAGGAAGTAAATGAATGAAAAAAAAATTTAACTATCAGAAAAATAACTTGATGAAATTTCATTTTAATGTTTATTAGGGAAAAAAAGCTGTTATAACATTACATTTAGGTAGGAATGTTGGGTAACAAGCTATGCAAAAAAAAAAGATTTTTGTGATGACTCAGAAAAGTGTCTGAAAAGTACTTTGAAAATCAGAATTATTATTAATTCAAATAAAGGCAAGCATGATAATTGGGATAATTTTCTGGATGAAGAGATATGAAAAGTGACGACATAGTGCTTGCAATAAGTACCATATAAGAGTTTTATATGATACGGAGCAAGAAGAAAGAATCCACATGTATTCCTGGTGGCAAAATGCTCAGCTAATTGTGATGATGGAAGTTCTCATGGAGCCATGTGAATGGGCAGAAAAATAGAAGATGACTTTCAATGTGGCCAAGGTTGTTTAGAGAAAAATAACCCGAAGGACATAATAGGCATAAAGCAGGGAAGGATTTGGATGTCCTTGTTAGCCTGTTTCTCACAATGCTAACAAAACATTAAATGTAACTCCAGGTTTATAGATCCTTAGAACTTAAAGGAGCCATAGAGTCATGTAGTCCAGTGATCACTTTCTTTTTACAGATGAGAAAACAGAGGCCTAGAGAGTTGTGACTTTTCCAAGATCTGATAGCTAACTAGAGAATGCGTTATATGATGGAAAATATTAGTCTAGCTTTCATGAAACTAAGATGTACCTGATAAAGTCCACCTTAAAGATTGTGGGAGAATTTTCAGAACCTTTTTAGGTTGGTGAGGCAGAAGGTTGACCAAATGCTCCCTTAAAATGCCCCAGTTGCACTGTTGTAAAAGACAAACCACGGAGATGGAGAGCTAGACACCTCATCACTTCACAGATACCTCATGACTTGCACAATTTTCTAAATAACCTTATATAAGTGAGTCTTAATAAATCACACAAACAGGACTTCACAGTGAAATAACAAATGAGTTTAGTGTAGGCATAATGATGATAGCCCAACATCTGTTGGTTTGGGAATCAATTTTCTTATTTTAGATCTGTCACTGAATTGTCAGGAGATGGGGCTCAATAGAACTTCTGCAGAATTTTAGATGCCCACTTTTGGGTAGTTACATGAAGTTCCCAGAAAATTTAACTCCTCTGTGCCTGTGTTAACTAGAAGTTGCAGACATCGGGGCTTAGGATTGTCTCTCTAGTTTTGTATGTTCCTATACCTAGTTTGACCACTCAGCACAGAGAATAGAAAAGAAGACAGAGGTCAGAGAGCTTTGGTGCTAAGGTCAGAATTCATCTTGGTGTGAGTTATTGGTGATGACTGTTCTGACTCTATCCTCTCCTGGGGATGGGGGATAAGATAAATCTTGCCCTTATGTGGACATTTGGTCTTTGTCTCTTCTGCCCAGCCTAGCCTTGCATGACAGTCATTTCCTATAATTTTTATTTAACTGGTCACTTGAATATTTTGCTTAAAACCTTTTCCATGGTTTAGGTGGAATTTCATAGAATTCTTTATAAGTGTGGTTTTTAAAATCCTAAATTTTCATTAGGACTATTTAAAAGCATGGTCTCTGCCAGAAACCAGGTATTCATAAGAGGTTATAGGTAAACATGAATCAAGCAATAAGCAGATCCTGCTCCAGAATGCATACAGCTGAAGTTAATGAGGCAGTAAGGCGAGGGAAATGGCTCTTTCAGATTGGAATAATGGGAGTAATATTGGCAAATGTGGGACATATATGACAGAGAGCCTTCTTCTTTCTCTGTTGCTGAAGGGATAGGACTGCAGGGAAGGTCACCCAAGGCTTTTCTTCACTCCAGTGCAAACCAGTAATAGTAATATTTTTAAAAATTTAGGCTTTAAATGTGAAGTAGAAGAAAGACACCACAAGTTTCAATGTCTGGTGAAGCCACTGAAAGTCCTAGAAAAACAAGAAGCCTAGGAGGGAATCCCCAAGAAAGTGAGTTAGAAAATTGCATTCTACTCAGGTTTGAGAGAAGTCAAGGACTGGCTTAGAATAGAGTTGCCGATGCCCAATGTTCCTATGTCTTTAAATCTTGTTCTAACTAAAATATGCTTTATTTGTTAGTACAAATAGTTTAAGTATACACTATTATGTGTTGTTTTAATGAAAAGCTCTTATGAGCTCTAGTTGTATGGAAATGCAGGCTGATATTTAACTTGGTTAACTGTGTGGGTAAGAGTTTGGCTCTTTGAAGTCTAGTCCAGTTACTCATGTGGCACCACCCATCCACTCACCCGCTTTCCCACCCACAGGTGTTCATAGCACCTGCATTACCGACATCCCTCCTAGGCAGATGCAAACCATGCTCTGGAAACACCGGCCTTGGAAATTCCATTCAATAAAATCTTAACAAATGCCACAGTGCTTAAAGTCAGAAAGGGACAAGTATATAGGGGGATGACAATTCCAGTAGGTGGCAAGTGCATGCTCCTTTGATCATGATTTCTTTTAACATAAAATAGTTCTTCTGGCAATGTTTTCCTCCCAAAAATGAAAGCTTTGGGTTTTCAAATGGATTATTTGCCTTTCATCTGTGTTTTCTCCACTGTTCTATTTTCTAATCCATTACTTTCATCTTTGAAACCTGTCATTGTGACTCTTGTGACAATGTAACTATCACTCTCAAAGAGTTTTAGTTTTTGGGTCAGAAATATTTAATATCAGGCAACTTAAATGATTTTATTTGTATTGACCTAATATTTGAGAGTCATGTAAGACTGTTCCATGATAAGAATTTGTATTTGATATTTCTCTTCCCAGGAGAGGAGAACATTTGAGGGGCCCTAGAGGAGTAATGGAAAATTGGAAAAGTTGGTGTCCAATGCCTTGGTCCCTGAGGGATAGGGCAGAAGAGGGGCTGGGGATATGGGGACTGGAGAAGAGGTCAATCCATGTTTAATCTTGTGGTAGAGAGGAGACCTGTTCTCTTTCTCTCCTGGTGAAAAGGGAAGTGTGCCTGTCCCAGGCTGGTTGCAGGGGCTCACATGGTAGAGAAGACTTGGGAGGAAGAGGGTGGATAATGTAGCTTAAGGAGCAGTGGGCAGGAAGCTGGAGTCAGAGTTAGAAGGGACTTTTCATACCAGCAAATGTTGATGCATTATGGACACACCACAGCAAGAGACGGGTGGAGAGGAGGGGCAGAGTAGGACATGGAAAGAGCGGAGATGATTCAGAAAGCCTGACCCGGTCTTGGCCAAAAGACTCCTGCAGTGGCAAAAGTGTTTTTTGTTTGTTTGTTTTTTGGTAAAGCTCCCTTTAAAAGTCTTCAATTAGCCAGTTAAAATACTGTGGCACCTCCGCCGTGGGCAGCTACTGATGTTCTAGGAACTGAGAAGGACATAATAAGCCTTAGTCTCCACTGAAGGCTTTGACCTTTCAGTTTGCTATCAAGACAACTGCCTGGGGAACAATTGGTTAGAGAGCATAAGGCATTAAAATGAGTGTTAGAATCACATGGACAGACAAGGAAAGGGGAATGTGTCTTCCCAGAATATCTCCTTTATTCCTAACCCTGAGCTGGCGTGGTTAGATGAAGAGATGGAAACTCAGAGTGTTAGAGCTTCCTCAAGGTTGTCAGAGGCAGAACTAGTATTCAAACTCAGGTTTGGAACTGGAAAGCCATGCTCCTTGCACACTGCCACACTGGCTTTGGGTCAGAAAACCTGGGTTTGAATCCCAGCTCTGCCAGTTATGCACTGTGTCAGCCTGAGTAAGTTATGGAGCCTCTCGGAACCTTAGTTTCCTCAAATGATAATGGGATTACTGGGAAGCTGAAAGGAAATGGTTCCTGTATGGAGCTTAGCACCATGCCTGGCATAGTAAGTGCTCACTGAAAGCAAGCTAGCTGCTAGTGTCACTTTATTCAGAGAAGAGGGAGGATTGGAAGGCTTCATGGGGGAGGCGAGGACTGAATCAGAGCTTGGCAAAGGGATGAAGCCTGATAGAAATAAACTCAGAGAAGTGAAGTGGAGTAAACCACATCCATTTGAAGCAAGTATGTCATAAAGGAGTAAGGGTGGGAGGGATGGAGAAATGAAATAGTAAGGAAAAAAAAAAAAGTTTTTGTTTATTTAAACTCATCCATAGGTCAAATAGTATAATAAGGATGGGAGGTGGGGGTCTGACTGCCCACCTAGGGAAATCAGGGCAGGCCTTTGTACCCCTTAGGCAAAAGGGCCTCCAGCATCTAGTTCACCCTGGGTGGGGTGGAGGAAGGAATTCTAATAACCAAGGAACTAAAGGCATGTTGTGGGCAAGGGGAGAGTCTTGGCCAACTCCTACCAGGCTTTCACTAGGTTATAAATGATAATTACTAATTATCCTCACTGCTCACACTCGTTCACACATACAGAACAGGCTGGCACAGGGCCTGAACAGACCTATTTTAAAAACTAGCGGCTTTGGTGGTTGCTGGCCTTAGGTAGTCTCTACAGCCCCCACCCCAGTCTCCGGGTTCGTTTGTTTTGATTGTGAGGAGGTGCTGTCCCAGGACCTTTGGCACTTTCCTTCTGTTTCCCTTGTTACCTTCAGGATTGAGGTGACCCAGTTAGTGGGCCTGCTTAGGGCCTACTGAGGAGCCAGAGGTCCAGAGTCGCTCTGTCTTCATCGTTAAAGCATCACGGCAGGCAGCAGGGAAGGAACCAGCTCTCTGGAGCTTGCCTGAAAATCAGCTGTGGGTAGTGAGACTTATGTCTTTTTTCCCAAAGTGTCTGCTTGAGGCAGATTAGAACAGGGAAAGGGAAGACTTGGGCCACAGCTGAAGACCCGGCAGGCAACATGCCCAACAGACCACATGGCCGTGAGATCTTGCCTGGAAACCTCCTGAAGGGAAGGCTGCCAGAAAGATCCTGCAAGACCCTGGCCGTGAGATCCCATTTGGAACTCTTTCCAGGGTGGATGGGAAGCCCCAGATACCTTCAAACAAAAGGCCTCACCATTGGCCCCCTGAGAGCTAACAGGAGGGGCAACCAATCAGAAGAGCAAACAGCTGGGGCCTCACCCCATCATGAGGAAAGGGGAGGAGGAAAAACTTCAAAAAGACCTGACCTGGGGCCTCATGCACGCATCACACTCTGCAGCATGCCTGCGATCCATGTCTTGGGCTGTTTCTCTTCCCTCCCCTCCCAGATGGCTCCCTTGTCTGTTTTGCTTGTTGTTTTTGCTCGTTGTTTGCACTAATCATCTGCTCATTGTGTGTTTTTCTGTCTTTTCTTTAGAAGGCACTGGGAACCGAACCCGGGACTTCCCACGTGGGAGGTTGGGGCCCAACTGCTTGAGCCACGTCCGCTCCTTGCTCATTTGTTTTTGCTCCTTGTCTGCTCATTGTTTGCTCGTTGTTTTTGCTCATTGTTTGCTCGTTGTCTGTTCATTGTTTTTTCTTGCTGTCTGCTCGTTTTTTGCTCATTGTCTGCTCATTGTTTTTGCTCGATGTCTGCTCATTGTCTGCTCATTGTTTATCTTCTTTAGGAGGCACCAGGAGCTAAATCTGGGACCTCCCATGTGGGAGGCAGGTGCCCAACCACTCGAGCCATATATGCTTCCCTCTTGTTTCTTTATAATCTCTTTACTCCCTTGCTTGCCCTATGCTGTGTCCTTAAATTCTTTTATGTGACATGAGCTAAGAATTTAGAGGCCCAGAACCCAGAGCTTTCATCTAGCATGCTGATGTTGTTGAAAGCTCAGAAAGCTTTCTGTGACCCACTATGTTATTGACAAAATTTTTTTATACTTCAGTGTCCACTCATCTATGTGATCTCACTTCTCTCCACTAAGGGAGGCAGGGCAGGCACTAAGAGGTAAGTGATGTTCAGGAAGGCTGCACCCCTTTCCCAAGGTTGAGCTGGAACTCAGACCACATGTCCTATCAGCATTCTTTACTCTGAACAAGTGGTGTCAAGACCCAGGATCCAGTAAATGATGCAAGATTTTCCCTCCCACCTCTGTGGATCCACAGTAGGCAAAAGGAAAGCGGCAGGGCCAGCAGTCTCTTTGCCATGTTGTGTGGTGGAAGCACAGTCCTGACTTTTATTGGGAAATTGGCCTCTGGCTACCATTCTCTAGAATAGCCAGCTACCCCCAGCGCTGCTCCTCTGGGAGTTCCTTGCTGGGAGGGAAGAGATTGGGATCGACTTCATGAATTCTCCTACAACTTCAGAAGCTGGGGATGAATCTGCAGCATGCTGGGGGCCACTTAGCAATATAAGAATAATTCATCTTCTTGTGTATGTGTGAGTGAGCACCAAGAATAACTCCCCCAGCCTGTCTCGGCAGGCAGGGCCTGGCTGAGGAACCCAGCTCGGCCAGTTCTTAAAGGGGGTGCTCAGGCTTGCTTCTCGGAGTCTCTCTGCAGACCCCAGCACTCAGCCAGTGGGTTCACGTAAGGATTGCCCAGGAGGGGAGAATTACCTGGAGTGGCCTCTGACCAAGCACTGCCCTCCTCTCACATACGGGAAGGAAGCCAAAAACTGCTGTGCAGGAATGGGCATCTTTTCAGGTGAGAAAACCAAATTGACAATTATTCTGCTCCATGGAGCCTTACTTCCAAGGTGCTGGTTTTGGTTCAGCTAGCCCATACTCTGTCCTGCCAGAGCTCAGTCCTCTCCTGCTTAGAATTAATTTGTCTAAGGGGAAACAGAGCAGGAGAAGGGACATTTATTCCTTTGTCTTTGGTCCAGCCAGGGAAGAAGTGTGTGTGTGTATGTGTATCTGTCTGTCTGTCTAAGCCAATGGAATGGATTATGGACAAGACAGAAAGTGGACCAGTGATACCAACTCCTTGAGAAGGACACTGTAAGCCTTTGTGATAAATAGTGAACATGATCCTATTTAGTGGGCTTCGATGGGGTTGGAGTCAGAAGGACTCCTCTCCTGGATCCAGATGTTGGTTCATTCATTCAATCATGTTAATTCATTCATCATTTATGTAGCACCCACTATATGCCATGCATTGTGCACAAACTGGACTAAGGCCCAGCCCTTTTCTGCCATCAACTTAGAAGGTTGCACAATTCTATAGGGAAGGGGGAAATAAGAACAAACAGACAAAAACATATGGTAAATACAGAGTGATGCATGCAAGACATGGGTAAAGGAATGAGAGAAGCAGAGAAGGATGGGCCTAGCTCTGGAAGAAGAGGGATGAGTTTGGCATGTGGCTTGGATGATGAGGTGCCGATGGCCAGAGGTGTGAGAGAGAGGCTGAGTGAGCAAAACACATTCCAGAACTGCCAGGAGCTCATTGTAAGTGTGGATGACTGAGCAGAGTAGTGCATGAAGGTTTCAAAGAGGAGCTGGAATTTGAAGAGAGACAAGGGGGCATCCTAAGAAGAAGGTCCGTGTGCGTGAAATGCAGAGGCAGGAAGGAGCGCGCCATGCTTTCCTTCTGCACATAGGTAGGAAGCAGGATTGCCTGGAGATTAAAAACACAGGTTCTGCACTCAGCCTACCTAAGTCCTAACCCCAGTTCTGCCATTGCCAGCTCCATAACCCTGGACAAGTTATTTTACCTCTCTAAGCTGCAGTGCCCTCGTCTGTAAAATGGGAGCGATAATGATAATAACCGCAGCCGGGCTGTTGTGAGGATTACTTGATGTAGGTGAGCCCTCGGCAAATGTTAGCATTTGCTATTGTTCTCTCAAGTTAGTCTCCAATGGCAGTTCGTTTTTCCTCTGAAATGTTCTTTGTGTCTTGCTTTGCCCCTTCCTTCTGGCGGTGGCCTGAGATTTGTCCTCTGCACCTCACGTCTGGATTTCTGCACAAGGAGCTTGGCCTTCCTGGTTTTCTTTCTCCCCTGCACCAATCTGTAAACTGGCCCCAAACAGTGTCCCCTTAAACGTCATGTTCCAGTCATTCCTGTGCTTCAAGTCTTGATGTTCCCTATTTCAGAGAAGCGCTGACCTGGCCCATTGCTCTCTTATTTTATTTTTTTAGGAGGTAGCGGGGATTGAACCCAGGACCTCGTATATGGGAAGCAGGTGCTCAACAACTGAGATACATCAGCTACCCTCATTGTTCTCTTATGATGAGAAAACTGAGGGCCACAGAGGCAAAATGACCAACCAGTCTCCCAAGAAGTTTGGCATTGAGTCCTGGGTCTCCAGACTCCTGCTTCTGATTCCTTTCACTCTCACAGGCTACCCTGTTACCCCCAACTTACTATCTTTTTAAAAATGTATTCAGTTGTGGCTACTTATATTTATATAATAGAATCTACCATTTTAACCATTTTTAAGTGCGCAATTCAGTGGTGTTAATTGCGTTCACAATGTTGTGCAACTGTCACCACTATCTATCTACAAATCATTTTCATTACCCCAAACAGAAACTCTGCATCCATTAAGCAATAACTCCTCATTCCTCCCTCCCTCTAGCCCCTGGCAACCTGTAATCTACTTTCTGCCCCTACAAACTTGCCTATTTTAGGTATTTCATATGAATGGAATCATGCAATATTTGTCCTTAGATAGAAACTATCTGGCTTATTTCACTTAGGGTAATGTTTTGAAGATTCATTCATTTTTGGCATGTATCAGAACTTCATTCCATTTTATGGCTGAGTAGTATTCCAAATTGTGGATAGACCACAATTGACCACAATTTGCTCACCTACTCATCTGCTGATGGACGCTTGTGTTGTTTCCCCTTTTGGCAATTGTGAATAATGTCGCTCTGAACACTGGTGTACAAATATCTAAGTCCTTTTCAACTCCCTATTCTTGTGTCCTCTTATTCCCCAACTCCAGAACTTCTTCAAACCCTCCCTGGGGGATACAGCATCAGGGTAGAAAGTGGGCCTGCATGAGCTGTGCAGTCAGTCATCTTGAGTTTACAGCCCACCCCCTCAACCGGGTGACCTTGAACAAGTAATGCACTGTTCTGAGTCATGGTTTCCCAATCATGAGAAGGGATGTTAGGATAAGAGCCACCTTGCAGGGGGGTAAGGAGGAACCAATGTGACTGTAACCCAGTGAAGGCTTGGGAAGTGTCTGGCACACACTACTGGGTGCCTGTTGAATGCTGAAGCCCCTTTCTCTGGTCAGGTGGGTGTTCCCCCTGCCCCTAGAACCTGCTGTCCTTGTTTGCACATGCTGCCTCCCTTTGCGCCCTTCCCTTCCCTTTTTATGCATCCAAGTCACCCTCGATAGCTCAGCCCCCACCTCCTCCCTTCCCCATGAGCTAAACTCTAACGCCTGCATTCCCTGCAGAGTCAGAACTCCAGGAAAAAGCAAAATGTTATTTCAGAACTATGTTTTAAACATCTTTAAAGACAGAGGCAGGAGCGGATGTGGCTCAAGCGGTTGAGCACCAGCTTCCCACATGGGAGGTCCGGGTTAGGTTCCCAGTGCCTCCTGAAAAAACAGACAAGCAAAACAAATGAAAAAACCAACTCAGGGAAGGTGATGTGGCTCAGTGGTTGAACACTGCCTTTCCACATACGAGGTCCCGGGTTCAATCCCTGGCCCCCAGTACCTC